>JBBPRF010000345.1:0-28923 GCA_038092875.1 Lanmaoa pseudosensibilis | reverse complement strand
CATTGTAACAGTTTTTGGACTTTTGCTGTAAGATACTGGATCTCAACCATACAAGAGGTTATTTGCTGTTGTTTGGTGATACAAACACAGATATACATATAAACATCATGTCTGAGTCTGAAAACATTCCCACGCCTCTTTATTCTTTACCACTATCATCATGTGATCTCTCTCTGCTACTTAGGAGAATGCCATTCTCTCTCAGCTTGATTCTGGCCACTCCATTCGCTCCATTGCACCTAGCACTGGTGTCAGCACTGCTGCTATATCCAGACTTCGTTCCAAGAAGCGTTTTGACCTCCAAAAGTCTATTGGAGATCGTCCAGCCAAGCTTTCCCCTGCCAATATCTGTCATGCTATCCACCTTATCTCATCTCGCAAGGCAGAGAATGCTGTCCAGGTGACCAAAACACTCTCCAATGTTATCAACCAGCCTCTCCACCCTAACACCATTCATCACCACTTGAAAAAGTCTGGGATAAAGGCTGTAGTCAAGTCCAAACACCCTCTACTATCTGCTAAGCATCACAAGGCTCACTTGGACTTTGCAATTGCTCACAAGGATCGGACTATAGAGGACTGGAAGAAGGTCATATGGTTTGATGAGACCAAAATCAATCACCTAGGCTCAGATGGGTGCAAATGGGTGTGGAAAAAGCCAGGTAAGGGGCTTAGTGACAGGCTAGTGCAAGGTACTGTCAAATTTGAAGGAGGTTCTATGATGGTATGGAGGTGTATAACTTGGGAGGGAGTTAGCTATGCTGCCAACATTGATGGTAGGATGGATGGGGACCTGTACCTTCAGATTTTGAAGGATGAACTGCTGAATTCCCTGCAGTATTATGGTCTCAATCCATCTGACATCATCTTTCAGCGGGACAATAACCCCAAGCATACCTGTAAAAAGATGAAGGAGTGGCTAGAGGAGCAGGATTTTGAGACCATGGTGTGGCCTGCACAGTCTCCTGACCTAAACCCCATTGAACATCTCTGGGGTTACCTCAAGAGAAGGCTGGCAGAGTATGAACACCCTCCTAATGGGATTCTTCAGTTGTAGGAGAGGATTCAGGAGGTGTGGGAGGGGATACTAGTTGAGGAGTGTCAAAAGTTGATTGAAAGCATGCCAAGGAGGGTCCAGGCTGTGGTGAAAGCCAAAGGAGGGTATACCAAGTACTAATATATACCAAATACCCCTACTAGTACAAAAGTCCAAAAACTGTTACAATGGTATTGCTGTTTTAAAACTGTCATATCTCAATGGCCTCTGGGCCGAATCACATGACCCAGGGATCGGTTTGTAGCCAAGGATATGTACTCTATTTGGTCCCACCAAAGCGAAGTGGGATTCCCATGGGTGGTTGCAGGGTGCTTTGTGCCCCGGTTTGAGGTTAGTTATTGTAATGCTTTTTGGAGTCACTGTATCTCATGATGGGATATGAACCCTGTGCCCTTCCCTCAGTAATTGCCAAGTCTTCTCTTCCCACAGTAGCTTCTTGTTTGAAATCCCTGATTGCCACTTGTGATGAAGCTCTTGCATCCCATGAACTCACCCGCCAAACCATGGCTGCTCAAACCCACCAGAAGTTCACCCCGTTCAAACTCAGAGACAAAGTGTGGCTTGAAGCCTGCAACCTCAAACACTCCGTCGTCAATCCCAAATTCGTGCCCAAACATGAAGGACCTTTTACCATCACAAAGGTCCTATCTCCGATCACCCATAGACTCCGAATTTCCATGACATGGAAGATCCATCCAGTCTTCCATGCTTCTCTTCTTACACCCTACCATGAGAATGCCATCCACGGATGGAACTTCCTGAAACCACTGCCTGACCTTATCGCTGGCGAAGAAGAATATGAAATTGACTGGATCTTACGCCACTGCAGCACACTGCAATCCTGCTCCTTCCTGATCTGATGGAAGGGGTATACTGCTGAAGATGACTCATGGGTCCCTGAATGGGACTTGAAAAATGCTAGCTCCACCCTAAAAGCTTATAAAAAGCTTCACCTGTCCATTTTTTCTTCCAAGTGGATCTTAAACCAACACTTCCACCATCGTCTCTAATGGCCATCAAATACTCCCTTTGAACTTGGCACCATCTCATCTGTCTCATCCATCACTGCATCCACTTCTACTCAAGGGATTCCAGCCTCTAGCTGATTGCTAGGAGGAACTCCAACCCTGAGAGGAAGATAATTGCATTCCACCGCCAAACCATATTCCTTCTACTTGAGGGATTCCAGCCTCTAGCCAATTGCTAGGAGGAACTCCAACCCTAAGAGGAAGGCTACCATGCTTTCTCACTTATCCACGCCTATGTTCATCCACCCTTGACCCACGTTCATCCACCCTTGATCCAACTTCGCATTTTTACCTTCCTATCTGGAAATCACTATTCCTTATGATCTACACCATCCATTGGACGGATTCTCTCATCCTTGCACCTGCTTGCTACCCCATCCATATGCATACACCCTGCTCACTTATCTGTTAATCCATCCACATCTGCTCACTACACCAGCATCTCATCACACTTGTGCCCCAGCCTGCTTCTGCCTGTAACCATCCTTTGGTTCCTTCCACAGCTGCCAGCTTCTGCTTCCCCATTCATCTAGCACATTTTGGGTTATCCTTCATCGGAGATTTGGATGTTAATATGGAGGTAATGTTATGACTTGTTGCCCTAACAGTTGTCCACTCTTCTTTTTCCTTCATCATTCCTCTCATCACTTGTCACCTTGTCTTCTCAGAGACTTTCTTAGTCTTAGAGCTTCACTTGGTACCCTACACTCATCTCCTACAAGGGAGGTCATTCCTACAGCTTACACTTACCATCTTCACACCTTGATAGATTCCCTATTGCTACCTCTGGGAATCCTTATGGATTACTTTATCTTCCTTTAGTGTTCTCCATCCTTGCCCTAGCCTTCTAAGCTAGTTCACCTTTGTCACCTTAACCAAGGCCCCTTTTGTTGATGCTATTCCTTTACCTTTCATTCCATTACATAGCATCTCTCTATTTGACCTACATAGCATAGTATGCTAGCTTAGATGGCTATCCTTGTCTTACCTTAGTATCTCTGCAATCAACAAGGTCCTTGTCCATTCATCTCTCATTGTTGTTGCCCGTCGCCCACTATGAGGTTGTTCCTATGCCTGTAGATCTCCCTTGAACCTGAGGACAGTGGGTATTGCTTTAGTGCAACCGTACTCTATGCCTAGTCGTTATTGTAGCACTCAATCGCCAGACGACTCACTTCACCACTTGATTGCTTCACACGTCAGTGGATTCCCCCACGCCACATGATCGCTTACGTGTCTGTGGAATACACTCGAACCTTCAAACCTTAGGACCTCCCTACACCTTCAAGGGCTATGTCTGATCCTACCCAGGTCAAGCATAACATTCAATTTCTTGGTTGACTTGTTTTGTTTCACTGTCAGTTTGCAAGTAATAAGCCATGGAGAGGGAGAGGTCATAGTTTAGGATGCATCCAAGTTCTTTTGTAAAGGTGGAAGTGAACTGTGGACCACGGTCTGAGATGATTTTGTTATAGAGGCCAAATCGAAGGTAGACTTTGTGGGAAAAGAGGAAGGCTACTCCCTTGGCAGTGATTGTTTTCTTCATAGGGCAAAGAATCACCCCCTTAGTAAGCCCATGGTCTACCACGACCAGGAGGAAATCAAAGGAGGAGGACACAGGGAGATCTGTGATAAGATTGCAGGAGATCTGTTGGAATAGGCAAGAGGCTGAGGATTTAATGGGTGTAAGGGGAGGAACCATAGGGTGGGTGTTGGATTTGTTTTGCTGGCACGTGGTGCAGCCTTTGACATATCAGTGGACATGGCTAGCAAGGCTTGGCCAACAGAATTTACTGGAAACGAGTTGGTGGGTCTTAAGGAAGCCAGGGTGTCTGGTGGTCTCGTGATCGTGGCAACAGTGGAGAATAGACTTGTGTAAGTTCCCAGAGTCCGGAACATATATGTGGCCTTTGTACATGAGAATAGATCCTTCCATTTGCCAATCAGAAAGGCAAGAACAGAAGGTGGTAGGAATGTCTTTGTTGATGGATTGGAGGTGTTGGAGGATAAGGGGATTGCTGGCAGAGGCAGTGGCAACTTTGTTGGTGAGGGTGGTATTGATAGCATGGATGAAGATACAGGGGGGAAGGAGTGTAACTTCCTGATTGCCCAGGTCAGACTTTGGGAAGTGATCACAGCAGCAGGAAAAGGCATCAGGGCCTGCAAGGTGGGATCCAGGAACATGTATCATTTTAAGATCAAAGTCTGCCAGATCTAGAAGCCAATGGGCTTGGTGGTGATTGAGGGCTTGAGGGGAGCAGAAGTATGTCAGGTTCTTGTGGTCAGTGAAAACCTGGATGGGGAACTGAGATCCATGGAGATAATGTCACCACAACTTGAGAGCATAGATGACTGCAAGGAGTTCTTGATCATAGATGTCATAGTTCCATTCTGCAGGAGATAGTGACTGTAATAGGTAGGAACAGGGGTGGCAATCTCCATTGGAGTCAGCTTGTAGGAGAATGCCTCTGGTCACATTCTGTGAGGCATTGGTGGCAATGGTGAAGGGGGTGGCAAGGTCCGGCATGTGTAATACTGGTTTGGAGAGAAAGAGGTGTTTTAGGGTGAGGAATGCTTTTTGACATGCAGTGGTCCAAGATTAGGGGATAGATTTCTTTGTGAGGTTAATCAGGAGGCAAGCAATATTTGAATAGTTCAGAATGAACTAGTGGTAGAAGTTGGCGAAGCCAAGGAAGGAGTGGACTTTCTTGACCATTGTGGGTATAGGCCAGGAGGAGATACCCTCAAGTTTGACAGGGTTTATGGTGAGTTCACTGGGTTTAACAATGAGTCTGAGGTAGTCAACCTTGGTGGTGGTGAACTTACATTTCTCCAGTTTTAAATGGAGATCTAGTTCCTGCATGCATTGGAGGACACATTTGGTGTGTTCCTTGTGGGTTTTCTTATTGGAGGAGAAGATGAGAAGGTCATCCATGTAGATGATGAGCCATCCTTCTGTGATCATATCATGGAAGGAGTCATTCATGAACTGTTGGAAGGTGGCAGGGGAGTTGCAAAAGCCAAAGAACATAACTGTGGGTTCGAAGAGTCCTTTGTGGGTAATGAACACTGCTTTCCACTTAAAGACCTTAGTGTCTTTTAGCTTATTGATGAGGTCAGTGATGAGGGGTAGGGGATAGGGGTATGCATTATGAACAGTGTGTTTGTTGATGTATTGGTAGTCCTGGCAGGGGCACAGTCCACCATCCTTCTTTTTGATGAAGAAAACTGGTGACACTTGGGGAGAGTTCGAGGAGCAGATCTTTCTAGCAGCAAGGTTTTCATCCAGGAAGAATTCGGTGGTGGTGTGTTTTTCAGGGGTCAAGGGGTAGAGTTTCCCAATCATCAGGGTGAAATCTTTAAGGTTTATCTTGTGGTCATAAGGTCTAAAGGGGGAAACATGGTCAGTGGCTTCCTTGGAGAAGACAGAAGTGAATTTGGTGTAGGCTGGGGGGAGCACAGTTTTCGGCTTATTCCATTTGGCAGAGATAGCAAGCTCAGTGGCTTAGGTGATTCTCGCGATCCAGGTGGATCTGAGAGAGGCATAGTGAGATCTGAACTGAATGGTTTGGTATAAGGCATGGTTATCCATAGTGCAGGAAAGGAATTGGTTTTCCTCTTCCCATCCATTGTAGGAGAAGAGTTTCTCTTGTTCAGTGGTAAAGACATTGATGTGGCAAGGGGGAGCTGGAGGGGGAACCCAGTAATGGATGTTGTGTCACTTGATGTCAGTGATGTGGGAGGAATAGAGTTCCTTTGATTGATCAGAAGATTCTGCAATGGAGATGGTTCTTTTAACCCAATTAATCTGGGGATTGATGGTGCAGAGCCAAGGGGTTCCGAGAATGACATTGTCTTTGAGGGACATGAGATGGAAAAGGACATGGTGGGTGATGCCTTCTATGTTAAGGAAGAGGGTTATGCCATGTTGGATATCACTGCTTTTGTTATAAAAGCTGTTTGTGTTTTTGACTTGGAGAGATTCCTTGAGTTTTTCAATGGGGAAAGAGTTCTTCTTGGCGAAGTCCCAGTCCATACAGTTGATGCTGGCCCCACTGTCAATGAGGGCATGGGTGTTGATGGCTTTGAGTATGTGCAAAGGTACAATGACCTGAACAGTGATTTCTATTGCTTTAGCTACAAGGGATGGTACAGTTACACTGCTATGGGGAGAAGGGGATTCTGGCATTGAAGCAGATCCCCAGTTCAAAAATCCACAGAGAAAGAAATGCAATGAACATTTTCTTCATTGTTATCATCCTCAATCTCCTTCAGCTTAGGAAGTGTTTCTTCTTCAACCTTATTGACACATTTGTTTTTGGGCCTCTCAGCTGGGAATGCAGAGCATTTGAAGGACATGTGTCCAGGTTTTCAACAGTGGAAGCAGAGGCCTTCCTTGCAGCAATGCTATCATTCTGCATTGGTCAGCTTGCTTACTTTGATGACATTGATGTCCATGGCATCAGGGTCTCTAGTGGGGGCAAAGGAGGTTTTAGGGGAGAATGAGTGGTAACTGCCCAAGGGTTTCTTGTTTACCTGGGTGATTTTGCAAGTGCAATCCCATTGGGTTTCAAAGTGTACGGCCTTCTTGTACCATGAGTTGATGGTGGTAGGGATGGTGTCCATTCCCATGATTTTGGTCATGAAAGGCAAAGTATTGGATGAGGACTTCAGAGTTGGTAACCTCAGTGAGGGCTACCTTATTCTTGAACTTGGAGATGTAGTTCAGGAGCATGGTGGCACAGGATTTGTCCTTTCTAGGGATAACATGGGGCCAGGCAATGGCATTGCCAATGGTGTCATGGTGTTCAAAGGCATTTTTGAAGGCAACTTTGAAGGCACTAAAGGTCCTGAGGTCAGGCAGAGAGTGTGTCAGTGCATTCTGATGGAAAGTTCCTGTCCAAGTACAGGCAGACCCCTCAGTCATATGAGAGAGGGCATAAGCTACCTTCTTGGCATTGGTGTTATATACATTGACATTAACCAAAAGGTAAGTCTCAACAGTGTTGAGCCACTTGATGGCTTGATCATAGGATCCATTGAAGGCTTTGGGCACTCTGAGGTGAAGCTCAATAGGTTTGGAAGACATGCTTAGTTTCTTCAGCAGTGGTGGCTGTGGAGGGGGAAGTCTAAATAGGGGAGAATGCTGAATGGGAGTGGGAGAAGGAGGGATTGGTTTGTGGGGAATAGAGAGCCAGTGGGAGAGCTAGTGGGAAAGTTGTGTATCTTCTAGCATTTCCTCTCATGAGGGTAGTGTGAGGTTGGAGGAGAAGAGGTCATAGCAAGAGTTGTCTTCCTCAGTGTTATTTTCTTCAGAGGTGAAGTCAGCAGGTGGGACAGGGTGATGTGGTTACCAACAGGAATTGGGAGGAAGTTGGTGAGAAATGGTGGCAGCTTACATAGGAGTAGCCGGGCAAGGAGAGCTTAGACCTTTTGTTATGCTCAATCCAGGTAGGATCAGATGTAGCCCTCAAAAGACATAGGGAGGTCCTAAGGGTCAGGAGTTCAAAGGGAATCCATGGATGTGTAGGTGTTTATGTGGCAAAGTGAATTGTCTGCTGGATGTTACAACTTTTCCCTATGGACTCCAAGAAAATTGCTCTTCCTTCTGTGTCTCCCTTCTTCATCTTGACTTGGATTTGTTATGACTCTATCGCGAACAACAAAACCACAAGGCTCGGGACTATCTCGCAGCGTACATGGCTACTGGCACAAGGAGATTGTGGAGCTTTCACCCACGTTCAACACCAGCCTACAATGGGGATGTACCCAAGGCAATGACCAGAAGGTGGTAAACAAAGTGGATTAGACTGGGGAATCCAGTTGTGTGTGTCTAGCTTGTATATGTTACAGGGGTGCGCACGGACCAAGCTGTGTGTGAGAGGATCTACTATGTAAGGTATGATGAAAGAAGAGTTCGTGTGAATGACAGCATGAGATAATGAACAGAAATGACTGTGGGAATAGATAAGGTGTGAAAGAGACAGAGATTAAAACCATGAGGCATGTCACATGATAAGGTCTAGACTCTGGTCACATGATTGTTTCTCATGATCACGTGCTCTAGTCATGTGATTGGTAAAAGCAAAATGATAAGTTCAAAAAAGTTTGAAAATATTCATATTATAACAGGATTTCACCTACAACTTCCTTGACAGCCTAGTCCTCGAGTATTAGACCTAGATGTTCTCTTTTGTTCCGCCCATGAACAGCCTCATTCCTTTCAAGGAAACCCCTTCATATATTTCCTTTGTTTTCCCTTATTCAGTAGATTGCTGTGGCATACTGCTTGGCCTGTGCCCCACAGCTATCCCTATAAATACACTGCCCTTGTACCACTATTCCCTAGCTAGTTCTACACAATCCAAGTGTAGTTTCTAGTCTTCCAGCCTTATTGATTGTGATCTTAAGTGCTAAGACTTCCCTTCACTCTATGAGACTTCAACCTACTCCAATAAGTGATCACTATACAGGTAGCTAGAAAGTACACTTCAGCGTAACAAAAGAACTAGCTTGTTCTACATGCTCCTGCTATTCAGCAGAAGCACGAAACTTTGCCCAATATTTCCAGAAGAGGCAGAAGAGGCTATCATATAGAATCACCTAAGCCATCCCCAGAAGATTCCCCCACTGAAACAGAGCTACCTGGAAATAAGATCCAGGACATCTGTGACTCCACCCAAGCAACTATCCCTGCACCAATTGACATAGAAATGACTGACATCCCAACTAGAAAAACCAAGCTGAAGGCCAGTCTTCCTGACAACTTCTCTGGCAATCCAAATGATGCCTCCAGATGGATCCTGGCCATGGCAGCCTATCTAAAGATGAATGAATCCCTCTACAGAGATGACACTAAACTCCTTGTTGCCCTGAGTAAAATGAGCAAGGGACAAGGAAGAGACTTCTCTGAAGGATGGTACTTAAGACTCTCTGACAGCCAAATCAAAGAAGAAGATAAGACCTTCGCTAAAATGGTGGAGGACTTCTGAAAGACCTTTTTCCCTACAACATAGCAGCCAAAGCAAGGGTTGAACTAGGAAACTTGAGACAGAATTATTGAGACAAAAAGGATGGGTTTGAGAAGTACATTTACTTCTAGTGGCAAAAACTGGCTTCAAGAACGAGAATGCCCTTATTGAATGGTTCATTCAAGGCCTAGATTCTAAATTCTCCAAGCGCATTCTCTCCATGGAGACTATTGCCTGCACCTTAAGAGAATGGATTGCCAAAGCCACCCAATTCCATGCAAACTTCTGCTGTATCACCAACCTTCAAGACAAAAGATCCTTCCTTCCCTTCTCCCACTCTTTCTCTTCCTGCAGAGATCCAAATGCTATGGACATTGATGCTGTTATGCTCAACCTGGGTAGGATCAGATATAGCCCTTGAAGGCATAGGGAGGTTCTAAGTGATGAGGGTTCAAGGGTATTCCATGGACGTGTAAATGATCATGTGGTGTGGGGGAATCCACTGACACGTTAGGCAGTCAAGTGGCAAAGTGAGTCATCTGGTGATGAATCGCAACAGTAACAACTAGGCACAGAGTACAGTTGCATCAAAGGCAATACTGACTGTCCTCAGGTTCAGAGAATTTCTACAGACACGAGAGCGAATACATAGCAGATGACGAGGAATGAAGGAACAAGGACCTTGTCGATTGCAGAGATGCTAGGGTAAGATAAGGGAGATCTAAGCTAAGGATCTCTGCTGTGAATGCTAGGTATTTATACATAAGGGTTCTGCGCACAAACCAAGAGAAAGAATAACTAAGAGTGGAAGTGGAAAAGGGTTGATGTGTTGTACGATATGAGGAACCAATGGGAAGGCGACACATCACTAGAATTACAAATAGAAAGATTGGAAATGGAATGCACAGTCAATGGCGTCATGACTGCAGACTGTGGAGTCACGTGAGAGAAACGGAAATTGCTGACTGAATAAGATCACGTGAGATGAATGACGAAAGAAAGTGTACAAGGCGGGAGTCAACTGAGCAACTTGTGGTAATACAGCATAAAGCTAAAGAAGTCAAGGAAAAGAAAGGTAGTCCAGATGAATCATAACAAATGCAGTCTGACTCTCCCCTGTAGATAGGGTCAGGCACATGAGGAAAAACCACTGCTTTATTTGCCACAAAGTGGGATGTAGAACCACCAACCACCCTTCCCACTCCAACAAACCATCCTCACCCACCACTTCCTCATTCACCAAATCTACTACCCAGGTGAGGGTAACAAATACCTCCCCCCCTCAATTCCTACATGAAGGAACTGGATAATAGGAAAATCCCTAAAGAAGATGTCCTCAAAGTTCTTAAAACCTGCTTCAAGGAAGAAAAAGAGACTTTGACCAAAGGAGAAACTGTGGCCTCAGCCAAAATTGAGGAGGTTGAGAATTTTTGAAAAGGAGGTAAGTAATGATGTCTTCTCCTCCACAAATAATTGCTCCTGTACTAGTATCTGATTGTAAAGCCCTGGAAATTCAAATTCCCATTTCTATTTTTCTGCAGGAAGGAGCACAAATTGTTGACATCTTCGCCCTCATTGACAGTGGAGCCACAGGGTGCTTCATAGACCAAGACCTTGTCATGAAAAGACAATCCCCCATAATTTGCCTAATAAAACCTCTTTGTGCCCAAAATGTAGACAGAACCAACAACCAAGGAGAAGTCATCTGACACAAAGTCTCTCTCTTCATCCAGATAGGAGAATTAGAATAACAACAAGACTTCTTTGTCCTAAACTGTGGAAAAGAAAACATGATCCTAGGACTACCCTGCCTAAGAGAGATCAACCCCACCATAAACTGGACAAAAGATAAAATACACACTCCAAATCAACCAATCAAACCTTGACACGATTTTCCTTGAGCAACCTCCCAACAATATCTAATCTGATACCTAGTGTTATGCTTGACCCAGGTAGGATCAGATGTAGCCCTTGAAAGGCATAGAGAGGTCCTAAGGATCAAGGGTTCAAGGGGAATCCAAGGATGCATAAGCGTTCATGTGGCAAAGTGAGTTGTCCAGTGGTGGTCCACAACAGTGATGACAAAGGCAAAGAGTACAGTTGCATCAAAGGCAATACCAACCGTCCTCAGGTTCAAAGGTTCAAGGGAGTGAGGGACAAGGGAATGAGGACCTTGTCAATTGCACTGTGAGGGCTAGGTATTTATATGTAAAGGTTTTGCACATAGACCATGAGAAAGAGTAACTGAGAATGAAAAGGGAAATAATGATGATGCGTCATATGATATGAGAGACCAATGAGAAGGTGACACATCATTAGTATTACAAATGAAATAGATGTGCAGTTGATGGTGTCATGACTGTGGACTGCAGAGTCACATGAGAGAAACGGTGATAGCTGACTAGACAAAGTCATGTGAGGTGAAAGGAGGAAAGAAAGTATATGAGGCAAGAGTTGAATGAGTGACTTGTGTTAATACAGCATATAGCTAAGGAATAAAGGAAAAAGAGTAGTGTTCCAATGAATCATAACATTACCCCCTGACTATGGTTGAAGTCCCACTGAGACTCATCTTCAAGGAGAGCCTGTTATGTTAGTGTACACTGTGTTATTGAAGGGGTCATTGTCTACATAGACATTGTCAAGATGTTCAGTCTCGATAGGCGCAGGGACAGGGAGAGGATGAGTGTGTTCTGATGAGCGATGGGATCTGTTAGATCCCCGGGAGCTTGTGGAAGGGGTGTGAGTGCAGGGGCAAAAGAAGCTTCAGAAGGAAGAAGAGGATGAGGCATGAGAGGTGGAACCACATGGACACCATGGGCAGACATTAGGGTAATGGCCAGGTGCTTGTTTCTTACAAACAGAGCACCAGAACTGGGGGCACTGGTTTTGGTTATGACTGGGGGTGAAGTGGTGGCAGAAGGGGCAGAGGTATGTGGGGCAGTCGTGTTTCATGTGTCCAAGGTGCTTGCATAAGAAGCAAGTCTGGAAGTAGTGAGGGTTGGACAGAGGTAGCAGTTGGTTATGAAAGGCCTGGGCTTTGGCCTGGTCTAATGCTGCAAGTTTAGCTTTATTCAAAGGGAATGAGAATGTGGATGGAGTCACAGGTTTGCATTCAAGGAATGCAGGGTCAATGTTCTTGATGGGGGGTTCCCCCTCTTCAGAGATAGGAGTAGGGGGCTGAGAGGTGTACATGGATGCAGGGACCCTGGATATAGGAAGCTGCCTTCCAACTCATAGGGCAGCCCCATGCCCAGCAGCAAGGTGGGCTTCTTGTTCATGGGCATTGATGACATAGGCAATGTCTTCAGTGAGAGGTCTAACCCAGGTGGCTAGATCAAGGAGGTAACAGTCTATATCAATGAGGAAAGGGATCATGTCTAGTTGGAACATGGTGATGTATAATTGGCTTTGGATGTCACGAGCATCATCTAAGATAAATTAGTTAGCCAGCTCCTGCTCTGCATGGCAGAGGGGCATTCTGCAAATAAGATGATGATTTCATTCTGGAGATAGGCACAATAGAGTGCCTGAAGAGGGGAGCCAACCTTGAGGTAATAATCGAGGTGAGTAACGATGTGAGGGTTATGAAGCTGCTGGATGAGGATAAAGATGCTGGTTTAAGAGTGGTTGGGGGAGAAGATTGAAGGGTGAAGCTTTTTATAAGCTTTTAAGGCAGAGCCAGCATTTTTCAAGTCCTGTTCAGGGACCCATGAGTCATCTTCCACAGTATATCCCTTCCATCAGATCAGGAAGGAACAGGATCAGGAAGTTTTGCGGTGGCATAAGATCTGGTTAATTTTGTATTCTTTTTCACCAGCGATAAGGTCAGGTGGCAGCTTTGGGAAATTTGGACTGTGGATGGGGTTTTTGCGATAGGACAATAAGAGGAAAGCATGGAAGACTGGGTGGATCTTCCATGTGGCTGGAAGTTAGAGTTTATAGGTGATCAAGATTAGGTCTTTTGTGATGGTAAAAGGTCCTTCATGTTTCAGGGCCAACTCAGGGTTAATGATGGAACATTTGAGGTTGTGGGTGTTACAAACATATATTTTCACCCTTTATCTTTTTATCTTATCTTATCAGTGACATGTGGTTATCTAATCACTGACACTTTTATCTTATCATTTTGGACTTAGATGTTTCTGTGATCATGGACACACTACACTACAGATTCACCTGGATCTCTGATCCTCATCACCCATGCATGGTTTCACTTTCATTTCCATGCTGTGCATGGCTACATCCTTCCATTTGATCACTGTATGTTTCCCTCATGTCTGATCTTCCATTCTATGGCTATGATTGATGCATGTGCTTGACACATTGCTTGGACTACTATAGTATTGCCCTATGCCCATATCTAGATTATGACCAAACATGTACAAACCTTAGAATAGTATTTAAGGCCAAAGCAGCTGCCAGAGAATCTCAGTCAAGTTCTCTTGGAGTCTCCCCTCTAGACCACCATCTGAATGAGACTCAGTCTCCTTCCCTTCTGTTCCTGCTAGTCCAGTGATTTCAGCCTTGGCATGCTTAGTGCTAGTGTAGGCCTCAGGTTGTCCCCTTTCCATTTACCCCTATCTTTTACTATCAATGATTGGCCTCTGTAGATGCTCCTAGCCTTGGAGTGGTTTATAGGTTGTTTTTTTCAGCAGGCTTTGAGCCACACTTTGTCTCCATTCTTGAATGATGTAAACTTTTGGTGGGTTTGAGCAGCCATGGTTTGGTGAGTGAGTTCATGGAGTGCCAGAGCCTCATCTCCGGCAGCAGTCAAGGGCTTAGGGTGGGATTCTACTGTAGGAAGGGAGGATTCAGCGATAACTGAGGGCAGGGCATGGGGTTCATATCCCATCATGAGATAGAACAGGAATTGATTCATGATGGAGTGAGGTTGGTGGTTATGGGCGAATTTGGTATGGGAAATGTTGTCAACCCAGGAACCAGGGTTGTTTCCACAAAAAATGCAAAGATATGTCTCAATTTCCTGGTTGACTCGTTCTGTTTTGCCATTGGTCTGAGGGTGGTAAGCTGTAGAGAGGGATAGATCATAGCTTAAAATGCATCCGAGTTCTTTTGCAAAGGCAGAGGCAAACTGTGGGCCATGGTCAGAGATGACTTTGTCATATAGGCCAAAGCGGAGGTAAACTTTGTGGAAAAAGAGGGAGGCTACTCCCTTGGCAGTGGTTGTTTTCTTAGTGGGGCAAAAAATCACCCCCTTAGTAAGCCCATGGTCTACCATGACCAAGAGGGAATTGAAGGAGAAAGACATAGGGAGGTCCGTGATGAGATCGCAGGAGATCTGTTGGAACAGGCAAGAGGCTGAGGATTTAATGGGTGTAAGGAGAGGAACCATAGGGTGTGTGTTGGATTTTTTTTGCTGGAATATGGCACAGCCTTTGACATAATGGCAGACATGGCTGGCAAGACCAGGCCACCAGAATTCGGCGGACACAAGTTGATGGGTTTTAAGGAAGCTGGGGTGACTGGTGGTCTTGTGATCATGGCAATGCTGGAGAATAAACCTGTGTAAGTCCCTGGAGTCCAGAACATATATGTGGCCTTTGTACATAAGAACAAATTTTTCCATCTGCCAGTCAGAGAGACAGGAGTGGAAGGTGGTGGGAATATCCTCATTAATGGATTGGAGGTGCTGAAGAACAAGGGGGTCACCAGCAGAGGTGGCAGCAACTTTGTCAGTGAGGGCAGTGTTAATAGCACAGACGAAAATGGAAGGGGGGAGTGTTATGATTCTATTGCAAATGACAAAACCACAAGGCTCAGGAACACGTCTCACAGAGTACATGGCTTCTGGCACAAAGATATGTGGAGTTTCACCCAAGTTCAACACCAGCCTACAAGGAGGATGTACTCCAGGCAATGACCAGAGGTGGTAAACAAAATGGATTAGACTGGGAAATCCAGTCACAAGTGTCTAACTTATATATGTTACAGGTGCACACACAGACCATGCTGTGCGTGAGAGGATCTACTAAGTAAAGTAAGATGAAAGAAGTAGTCATGTAAATGACAGCGTGAGAATAAAGAGTTGAAATGAGTGTGAGAATAGATAAGGTGTGAACAAGACAGAGATTAAAACCATGATGCATGTCATGTGATTAGGTCTAGACCATGGTCACATGATTGTTTCTCACAATCACATGCACTAGTCATGTGACTGGTAAAGGCGAAATGATAAGTCCAAAAAAGTTTGAAAATATTCATATTATAACAGGGAGGAGTGTGACTTCCTGGTTGTCCGGATCCAATCTCAGGAAGTGGTCACATTGACAAGATAGGGCATCAGGGCCCACAAGGTGGGATCCAGGAACATGGATCATTTTGAGATCAAAGTCCACAAGTACCAAAGGGGGTATCCAGTAAGGGGTGTCATGTTGCTTGATGTCTGCAACATGGAAGGAGTAGAGTTCCTTCAACTGATTGGAGGATTCTGTGATGGAGATGGTTCTTTTGACCCAGTCAATCTGGGGGTTTACAGCACAGAGCCAGGGAGTTCCGAGGATGACATTGTCTTTGAGCAACATAAGGTGGAAGAGAACATGGTGGGTGATGCCTTCTATGTTAAGGAAGAGGGTTATGCCATGTTGGATATCACTGCTTTTGTTGTAGGAGCTATCTGTGTTCTGGGCTCAGAGGGGTTCCTTGAGTTTTTCAATGGGGAAGGAGTTCTTTTTGGTGAAGTCCCAATTCATACAGTTAATGCTGGCCCCACTGTTGATGAGGGCGCGAGTGTTGACAGCTTGGAGTGTGTGCGAGGGTACAATGACTTGAACAGTGATTTCTATTGCTTTAGTTACAAGAGATGATACAATTACACCACTATGGGGAGAAGGGGAGTCTGGCGTCAGAGCAGATCCCTGGTTCAAAAATCCATGAGAAAAGAAATACAATGAACATTTTCATCATCATCATCATCTTCAATCTCCTCCAGCTTAGGAAGTGTTTCTTCTTCAACCTTGTTGACACACTTGTTCTTAAGCTTCTTGGCTGGGAATGCAGAGCATTTGAAGGACATATGTCCAGGTTTTCAGCAGCAGAAGCAGAGGCCTTCCTTACAGCAACATTGGCATTCTGTATTGGTCAGCTTGCTTACTTTGATAACATTGATGTCCATGGCATTGGGATCTCTGATGGGGGCAGAGGAGGTTCTAGGGGAAAATGAGTGGTAACTGCCTGAAGGTTTCTTGTTTACCTGGGTGATTTTGTGAGTGTGGTCCTATTGGGTCTGGAAATGTACAGCTTTTTCGTACCATGAGTTGATGGTGGTAGGGATGATATCCATTCCCATGATTTTAGTCATAAGTGGGGCAGGGATTCCAGAGGCGAAGTATTGTATGAGGACATTGGAGTTGGTAACCTCAGCAAGGGCTACCTTGTTCTTGAACTCAGAGATGTAGTTCAGGAGTGTGGTGGCACAGGATTTGTCCTTCTTAGGGGCGATGCAAGTGGTAAAGAGCCAGGCAACTGTGTTGCCAATGGTGTCGTGGTGTTCAAAAGCCTTTTTGAAGGCGACTTTGAAGGCACTGAAGGTCCTGAGGTTGGGCAGAGAGTGTGTCAATGCATTCTGGCAGAATGTTCCTGCCCAAGTGCAAGCAGATCCCTTAGTCATATGAGAGAGGGCATAGGCTATCTTCTTGGTGTCGGTGTTATACACATCAGCATTGACCAAAAGATATGTTTCAACAGTGTTGAGCCACTCAATGGCTCAGTCATAGGATCCATCAAAGGCTTTGGGCACTTAGAGGTGAAGTTCAATGGGTTTTAAAGACATGCTAGGTTTCTTGAGTGGAGGTGGCTGCAGAGGGAGAAGTCTGAAGAGAGGAGAACACTGAATGGGAGTGGGGGAGGGAGGAGTTGGCTTGTAAGGAATGGAGAGTGAGTGGGAGAGCTGGTGGGAGAGCTGTGTATTCTCTATCGTTTTCTCTCATGAGGGTAATGTGATATCAGAGGAGAAAAGATTGAAGTGAAAGTCATCCTTCTCAGTGTTATTTTCTTCAGAGGTAGAGTTGGCAGGTGGGGCAGGGCAATGTGGTCACTAATGGGGATCAGGAGGGAGTTGGTAAGAAATGGTGGCAGCTTATATAGGAGTAGCTGTGTGGGGGGAGCTTGGACCTTTTGTTGTGCTCAACCCAGGTAGGATTAGATGTAGCCCTTGGAAGGTGTAGAGAGGTCCTAAGGGTCAAGGGTTCAAGGGGAATCCACAAACACATAAGCATTCACATGGCGAAGTGAGTTGTCTAGTGGTGGTCCACAACAGTGATGATGAAGGCATAGAGTATGGTTGCATCAAAGGCAATACCAACTGTCCTCAGGTTCAAGGGTTTGAGGGAGCAAGGAACAAGGGAATGAGGACCTTGTCAATTGCAGAGATACTAAGGTAAAGACAAGGGAGGTCTAAGCTAAGGATCTCTGCTGTGAGGGCTAGATAGTTATATATAAAGGTTCTGTGCATGGACCATGAGTAAGAGTAACTGAGAATGAAATGGGAAATAACAATGATGTGTCATACAATATGAGAGACCAATAAGATGGCAACACATCATTAGTATTACAAATGAAATAGATTGGAAATAAATGCACAGTTGATGGTGTCATAACTGTGGATTGCAGAGTCATGTAAGAGAAATGGCAATAGCTGACTAGACAAAGTCATGTGAGGTGAAAGGAGGAAAGAAAGTGTACAAGGCAAGAGTTGAATGAGCAACTCATGTTAATACAGCATATAGCTAAGGAATAAAGGAAAAAGAGTAGTGTTCCAATGAATTGTAACAATTGTGCTTCCAATAATCACTGTGCATTTGGAGGCTGTATCAATGTATCTAGCATGCAGAGGTTTGTTGGTCTGACTCATTTGGAAAACCTGGGTAGTATTTTGTTGCTTCCTTTGCTGCACCCTTAGCATGTGAGGCTGTATCAATGTATCGAGCATGTGAATCACAGCAGCCACTTCTTCTAATAAATGAGAGGTCTGTTGGTCTGATTCATTCAGAAAACCTAGGGCTTACCATTAAGTATCTGTATTTGTGCCATGCCAATAGTGCCAAGGAGGTGGTTTGGTTGTCCCTCCGTTGCTGTCATGTAGTATTTTGTCACTTCCTTTACTACACCTTCAGCATGTAGAGCCCAGGCAGCTCTTAAATTTCCATCCATTAGAAATGTGAGCATGTCAGCAAACTGCACCCTTCACTCTGCTAGTTTCAGTGCCTGACTGGGGGTCAGAAACTATGGGTGTGCTCTAAGGCATAAACTCACCTATCTAAGGTTGTTTTTACAAAGGAACAACTTGCACAATGTGTTTGCCACAGCAGTGCTCTTTTGGTTTGCATTGAAGGCCCTCTCAATGTATTTGGTACCAATCAAAAACACCTGGGTGCACTCTTGTTCGGTTTGGTTGCCCATTTTGCTAGCATTGATAGATTCCAAGCCCAATAAGAGTTGGGCATCCCATTCAGAAGGATTCTGGACTCTGTTGAGCCAGGTCACATAGTGTGTCATCAGTAACTGTCCAACTGGTATGCCAATTGTTGAGCACCGACACTGGAATGAGGCCAGCAGGTCCTGAGGGATGACTATCACTGCATTCGGTAGGAGGGGGCCTTGCACTCAAGAGGAACACCTCACCCTGTTGAGTTTCTTTCCTTGATCCGGACCCTGGACATCAAAGGAGGAAATACAATGAAAGAAGTAAAGGTGCATATATGTGGATTGATGTTAACATGAGGATGGATGTTGTATAGGATGGCTCAAAGATGTACATTGTGCATCTGATGCAGAATGGGTGGGAGTGTCATTGTCCCCCCATACGTCTGACATTGAGCGCAAGCTTGGAATATTGTCAATGTAGCAAGCACTGTGGGGGACATCATCTGTGCAGGCTCACTGTATGCTGACATCATGGGATTTGAATTGTTGGCTGTGCTGAATGGGAGCATCAGCTTGTGAGAAGTGGCTCATTCTCCCAGCAGGGAGGGGTGCTTCCAAAATTGGCTGAGATGGCTTGGTTGAGGAGTGTGGGGTAGTATTTGCAGATTCCTTCGAGCCACAAGGATAGGGGGCAGGTGACCTTGGCCCTAAAGAATAAAGATGCAAGTGATGCAAAAGTGGATACAAAGAGAAGTGAAATGGCAAAAGGGGAGAAGACAGGGATCCATAATGAGCGTCTGTGTGTCTATGTGAGGAAGTTGAACAAAAAGGAACAAGGTATTGTATGGCACAGCTTGACTCCTAAGGCTTCATGAAACATCTGCAAGGTGCTTTGTCCTCCACCTCAGGAGGAGCAAACAGACTGAGTACAAGAGGTGGGGGGAGGGGAGGAGGCGGACAACATACTTGTAGTTGATGACCTTTCTGTGTCCCATGGTGGATTATGGTGCTCAGTTTGAGGAAGAGGAGGATTGTCACATTGTCTATATTTCCTTGCACATTCACATGATACATTGTCATGCACAAACCGGGCATGATCTTGAGAAAATGACATGATTACAGGAGCTTCATGGTGAGAACGTTGCACACCATCACAATCACTATAGGGGCCATTGGGAGACAGAGGGCAACAAGGTGGTGATGTGGGATCCCTGTCTCTTGCACGAGGAGATGGAGATGAAGGCCAACTGTTCTTGTGGTTGGGAGAGTATGAATCTGGCACATAGGAATCAATGTGCTGAGATGATCAACTAGGTCACTCTTCCCAACAACCAGACTCTCCAGGACAACAGTGGCAATCATCATAGGACATGTTACCACTTTCTGCGTGACCTACATGTGGGATCAGGGTTTCACCATTTCTGGTGGATAAAGATTTGTCAAGAGGGTCATCACGACGATCAGGCCACTCTCCACACTTTTCATGGGTGGAGGGGGCAGTGGGATGAGTCCAAGTAGACTTTTTGGTGTGGATGTTATAATAGTAAACACCACAGCCATTTCTTGGATATTTGAGCTCCCAGCTGGGTGGCAGCAAGTCATTGAGATCATAAATGCTAGGTTTTGAGCCTGCACCATTCCTCTTGTCACAGTCAGTACAACTAGCCATTGCTGTAGCTTCAATGATAGACAGGTGAGAAGAATGGACAGATGACACAGTAGATGTTATGCAAAGCGTACTACAATGGGAATACTTCTAAGGAGTAGTACTAGATGGGTGATACTCATGAAGAGACCGATGTCCGCTAGTCTATAGGAATAAGGAGTTCGAAGGATGAGGGAAGTCGAGTGAGGATCAACTTAGAGCACAAGGTTTGAGGTGGTTTAAGATAACACTTGTATTGCATAGATCAAGAATGAGGAGTACAGATAATAGATGTACAGCTTATATAGTGTCAACCAGCGTGCACGGACCAAGAGATGTAAAAGATATAAATGGAAAAGAAGGTCATAGAAACTTGTGGAAAGTGGGAAAGACTAGCTGTTGTGAGAGAAGCGGCAGAGGAGGTGTAAGTCCGATGATAAGATCAATGGAAAAGACAAAAGAAGTATGGAGAGGCAGAGTTTGTGAGTAAAAGATATGCAGCATGGGGTCAACTAGGGGTGCCTCTCCAAGTCGTGCGAGTACCGCATACTAGAAACAGTAGAAGGCATGAGGAAAGAAGGAAAATTGTAATAGTAGAGACAACCAGCTTGGTGTTACACTCGACCTGGGTAGGATTAGACACAGCCCTTGAAGGCATATGAAGGTCCTAAGGTTCAATGGTTCAAGGGATTCCATAAATGTGTAAGCAATCTTGTGGTGAAGTGAGTCATCTGGTGGAGGTCCACTACAGTAACGATGAAGGCATGGAGTATGGTTGTGTCAAAGGCAATACTGACTGTTCTCAGGTTCAAGGGTTCAAAGAGATGAGGGACAAAGGATCAAGGACCTTGTTGATTGCAGAGATGCTAAGGTAAGACAAGGGAGGTCTAAGCTAAGGATCTCTGCTGTGAAGGCAAGGTATTTATACATAAAGGATCTGTGCACAGACCATGAGAAAGGGGAATCGAGAATGGAAGTAGGAATAGTGATGATGCATTGTATGATATGACAAGTCAATGAGAGGGCAATGCATCATTAGTATTACAAATGAAATGAAATGTGCAGTTGATGGTGTGATGATTGTGGACTGCAGAGTTATGTGAGAGAAACAGCAATTGCCAACTGGACAAGGTCATGTGATGCAAGAAGAGAAAAGAGAGCATATGAGGTGGGAGTCAAACAAGTGACTTGTGGTAATACAGCATATAGCTAGAGAAAAGAAGGAAAAAGAATGGTAGTCTGATGAATCATAACATTACCCCCCAATTACGGTTGAAGTCCCACTGAGACTTTTCAAGGGGAACCTGTTATGTTGGCATAGGCCACATTGTCGAAGGGGTCGTTGTCTACATAGACATTGTTGAGATGTTCAGTCTCGATAGGTGCAGGAACAGGAAGAGGACAAGAGCGTTCTGATGAGTGACAGGATCTGTTGGATCTCCAGGAGCTGGTGGAAGGGGTGCAAGTCCAGGGGCAAAAGAAGCTGCAGGAGGAAGAAGAAGAGGATGCACAAGAGGTGGAACTACATGGACACCATGGGCAGACATCGGGATGATGGCCAGGTGCCTGCTTTTTGCAGATGAAGCACCAGAACTGAAGGCATTGATTCTGGTTATGTACTAGGGCAAAGTGCATGCAGAAGGGACATAGGCATGCAGGGAAGTCACATCTGAAGTGGCCAAGGCACTTGCAGGAGAGGCAGGCCTGTGGATAGCAGGGGTCAAATGGGAGGAGTGGTTGGCTTTGAACAGCCCGTGCTTCGGCTTGGTCTAATGCTGCAAGTTCTTCTTTGTTTAGCAGGGATGAGGACACAGATGGGGTCATGGGTTTGTGTTCCAGGAACATGGGGTCTATGTTTTCAATGGAGGATTCTTCTTCTTCCTTGGGAATAGAAGTAGGAGGTTGTGAGGAGTACTGGGCACTGTTATGCAAAGTGTTCGAGAGCAGAGATACTCCTAGTGAGTAGCACTAGACAGGTGATACTCATGAAGAGACCAACATCCACTAGTCTACAAAGATAAGGAGTCTAAGGACAAAGGAGTTGAGTGGGGATCAACACAGGATTTAAGGTGGTTCAAGATATGCTTGTATTGCATAGATTGAGAATGGAGAATACAGGAGAAAGGTATACAACTTATATACTGTGGACCAGCAGGCACGGACCAAGAGATAAGAAGGATATAAAAGGAAAAGCGAGAGTCATAGGGTTGTGTGGAACAGGGGAGACTTGCCATTGTGAGAGAAGTGGCAGAGGAGACATAAGTCTGTAGATAAGGCTAATGAAAAAGGCAAAGAAAATGTGGGGAGCTAGCATTCGTGAGAAGAAGGTACACAGTGTAAGGTCGACCAGAGGTGCCTCTCCAAGTTGTGCAAGTACCTTGTATGAGAAAGAGGACGAGACAGGAAGAGAGAAGGAAAATTGTAACAGGCATGGGGACCCTGGATATAGGGAGCTGCCTTCCAACTCGTAGGGCAGCGGCATGGCTGGCAGTGAGGTGGGCTTCTTGTTTGTGAGCATTGATGATGTATGCAATGTCTTGGTAAGGGGTCTGACCTGGGCAGTGAGGTCAAGGAGATATCGGTCTATGTCAACCAAGAAAGGGATCATGTCCAGTTGGAACATGGTGATGTATAACTGACTCTCATGGGCATTATCAAGGATTAGCCGATTGGCTAGTTCCTGTTCTGTGTGGGCAAAGGGGTGCTTGGCGAAGAGAATAATGGTTTTGTTTTGGAGATAGGCACAGTATAGTGCCTGGAGCGGAGAGCCAACCTCAAGATAATGGTCAAGATGGGTAACAATGCAGGGGTTGTGGAGCTGCTGGGTGGGAGAGAGGATGTCCTCTCTGGTGGGGTAGTCGTTGTGGAGATGCTGGGTGAAGAGGGGTACATCTATGGACATGACAGCATCTGGGATAGTAGAAATAGAAACTGGTGTAAGAGGGATAGAAGCAGGTAGTGGAGATTGCTCAATAGGTAGAGACTCAGAAGTAAGATCCAGGAGTGTACAAGGGGTAGGAACTCTGTGATAGCCTGGAGATAGGCTGTGAGGACAAGAAGAACTATTGAGGGTTTCATTGTCTTCAATGGGGAATACATTCTGGAGGGGTGTGGACATGATGGAGGATACAGTGGAAATGGAGGAGATGGAAGGGGTGATGACCATGGATGTTGAAGGGGAAGATAGTAGTGCTGGTTTATGGGAGCTGAGGGGAGAAGACCAAAGGGTGAAGCTTTTTATACGCTTTTAGGGTGGAGCCAGCATTTTGCAAATCCTGTTCAGGGACCCATAAGTCATTGTCCACAGTATATCCCTTCCATTAGATCAGGAAGGAGCAGAATTGGGGAGTTTCACAGTGGTGTAAGATCCAGTTGATTTTGTATTCTTCTTCACTGGCAATAAGGTCAAGTGGTGGTCTCAGGAAGTTTGAACTGTGGACAGGGTTTTCATGATATGGTGGTAAGAGAGAAGCATGGAAGACCAGGTGGATCTTCCATGTCATAGGGATTCAGAGTCCATAAGTGATTGGAGATAGGTCCTTCATGATGGTAAAAGATCCTTTGTGCTTAGAAGCAAATTTGGGGTTAATGATAGAGCATTTGAGATTGTGGGCTTTGAGCCACACTTTGTCTCCATTCTTGAATGGAGTGAATTTCTGATGGGTTTGAGTGGCCATGGTTTGGTGGGCAAGTTCATGGGATGCAAGGGCTTCGTCTCAGGCAGTGGTCAGGGATTTCAAACAGGATTCTACTATAGGGAGAGAAGATTCAGTGATCACTGAGGGAAGGGCATGGGGTTCATATCCCATCATGAGATAGAATGGGGATTGACTTGTGACAGAGTGGGGGCGGTGATTGTGAGTGAATTTGGCATGGGAAATGTTGTCAGTCCAGGAACCAGAGTTATTTCCACAGAAAATGCAGAGGTACATTTCAATTTCCTGGTTGACTCATTCTGCTTCACCACCAGTTTGAGGATGGTAGGCCATGGAGAGGGAGAGGTCATAGTTCAGGATGCGGCCAAGTTCTTTCACAAAGACAGAGGCAAGCTGTGGGCCCCAATTGGAGACGACTTTGTCATAGAGACCAAAGTGGAGGTAAACCTTGTGGAAAAAGAGGGCAGCTACTCCCTCAGTGGTGATTGTCTTTTTCGTGGGGCAAAAAATCACCCCCTTAGTAAGCCCATGGTCTACCATGACCAGGAGAGAATTGAAGAAGGAGAACTTGGGGAGATCTGTGATGAGATCACAGGAGATCTGCTGAAAGGGATGAGACACAGAGGACTTGATGGGTGTAAGGAGAGGAACCATGGGATGGGTATTAGACTTGTTTTGCTGGCACATGGCACAGCCTTAAACATAGCGGTGGATGTGGCTGGCAAGGCTGGGCCATCAGAATTTGGTGGAGACAAGCTGATGGGTTTTAAGGAAGCTGGAATGGCCAGCAGTCTCATGACCATGGCACCACTAATGGATAGACTAGCATAAGTCCCCAGAGTCCGGAACATATATGCAACCCTTATACATAAGAACAGATCCTTCCATCTGCCAGCTGGAGAGATGGGAGTGTAAGGTGGTGGGAATATCTTTATTGATAGACTAGAGGTGTTGGAGGACAAGGGGGTTGCCTGTGGAAGCCACAGTGACTTTGTCAGCAAGGGCGGTGTCAATGGCATGGACAAAGATGGAGGGGGGAAGGAGTGTCACTTCCTGATTGTCCAGGTCAGACTTGGGGAAATGATCACAGTGATGAGAAAGGGCATCAGGGCCTGCAAGGTGAGATCCAGGAACATGGGTCATCTTGAGATCAAAATCTGCTAGGTCTAGAAGCCAGCAGGTGTTACAATTTTTCTCCTTTCCTCATGCATTGTTCTTTTTCTTTTACACGGTACTTGCACCACCTGGCGGGGCACACCCAGCCGTCCCCACACTGCTGTCCTTCTCCTCACAAATACTGTTTTCCCACTATTCCTACCGTTATTCTAACAAGACCTTATATTTGGCTTTACTCGTATCTTCAGACTTCATCTCCTACATTGTTTCTCTCACAATGGTGAGTGTTTCCTGCTTTCCATATGTTTCTATAGCCTTCCTTTTCCTGATTGTCTCTTGGTCCATGCACATTGGTCTCCTTTATATGAACCCTTTGTCTACAAAGTATATTGCTCATTCTTGATCTATGCAATACAAGCATTCTCTCTTGAATCACCTTGAACCTTGAGTCTTAAGTTGATCCTCACTCGGCTTCCCTTGTCCTTGAGACCTCCTAATCATTGTAGGCTAGCGGACATCGGTCTCTTCATGAGTATTGCCCGTCTAGTGCTACTCTTAGGAGTATTTCCATCACCATATGCTTCGCGTAACAAAAGATCAAGAATCTCCTCAGCCCCACCTTTTCAGGTGAAGGGCCCCCACTGTTATCACCACGAGTCGTTTCGGACATTGAGAACATCAACCCATAGCACCTCCTCCTGAAGAGGACGAAGACATTGAGCTCGGAGACGACACCACTCCCAGCACCCCACAGTCAGCGCTATCACAACTCCCAGCGATCCCCAGTATCCCCAGCATCACCCAGCGAAACTACGTACCCTCCTTCGCCTTAGGAGCCTCCTTACCCCAGCCCCCACCCTCAACCCCAGCACCCACCATGTCTAGAGTATCCGAGCTCAAAGCTGCTCTCCCTGCTGACTTCTCAGGCAAACCTGCCAATGCATCCAGATGGATCAAAGCTATGAAGGCCTACTTTGCCTTGAACCAATCCTTGTATTCCTCTGACAATGACAAAATCATGACGACCCTCAACAAGATGAGCAAGGGTTGAGGAGCCAACTTCGCTGAAATGTGGTACGATAAGATGGCAGATCAATCCATCACCACAGGCAAGACATTCCCAGACTTTTGCTCCAACTTTGAGTCCATCTTCTACCCCTTTGACACCAAAGCCACCGCCTGCCTTGAGCTCACCAAGCTCACCCAGAAGTCCTCCTGCTCCACAGATGAAACCACCAATGACGGTTTCCAACAGTACATCACCGACTTTCAGAACCTCACTGCCAAAGCAGGCATCACAGATCACATCACTCTCATCGACCAATTCTTGCTTGGCCTAGACCAGCAACTCGCCACCATGATCCTCTCCATGTTCCAAATCCCCACCACCATCGACAAATGGATCGAACATGCTAAGACCTTCCATGGTCAGAAGATGTGCATCCTTGCTTTAAAGAAGGGACACTTCACCCCTTCATCCTTCACTCATACCTCAGAACGAGATCCCAACGCCATGGACATCGATGCCACCATCACAATCAAAAAGCTTACCCCAGTTGAACAAGCTCATTGCATCAAGAAAGGTCGCTGCTTCCGCTGCTGCCAGGTGGGCCACAACAGCATGAACTGCTCTAAGTTCCCTTCGAAACCACCTCCAAAAAACACACAACACATCCACGCCTCTACCACCAAGGAGACCCCACCGCCTCGCTCCCAGCTGGACAAATACGTCAACTCACTCAAGACTTCGGGAAAGAAGGAGACGGAGATCTTATCTATACTCAAGATGTGTTACGAGGAGCCATCGGAGGAAGTGGCTTCTATCATGGTATCCCTGGATCGCATCCAAAAGGCAAAGGATTTTTAAAAAGGAGAGTTGCCCCGATGTCTTCTCTCCTTAACATAGATAATGTACTTGTAGCACCCCAGAATGAAAGAACCATTTGTCTCCCAGTTACACTACAAGGAACCGCCAAAACCGTCGAAACCTCCGCCCTCATTGACTCAGGAGCAACAGGAAACTTCATCGACTCTCGCCTTTTCTCAGCAGGATTCAAGCTCTCCAAACTAGATAACCCCCTCACCGCCTACAACATTGATGGAACAGAAAACCAAAAAGGTACCATCAAGTGGAACATCCAAGTTCCCCTTTACTCGCAGAAGTTTTCTGACAATAATAAGCTCATGGTCACTCATCTCAGTCGCCCCCAGATCATCTTAGGAATGCCCTGGCTCCAGAAGTGGAATCCCACCATCAATTGAAAAGCCTATTCAATCACCATGAAACATTCTAACAACGGTTACAACTTACATGAGTACTCGGCCGATCCAGACTTCGAAATCGCTGAACTTCTTCTCCAAAGGTATCCCCAAGGGGTTGAGAGGTCTTTTCATGAGTATCCTTCCTCGAAAGGAACCTTTGGGGAAGAAATACAATCCACGGAAATCAATGAGCCAACCAAGGACACCATCCCAGACTTCTGCAAGGACTATGCAGATGTCTTTTTGGAAACCCTCTTCGAGAAACTCCCACCCCACTGCTCCTTTGATCACAAGATCGAACTCAGGGACTCCTTTGTCCCAAAAGTCGCTAAGGTCTATCCACTTAATCCATTAGAAAAGGGGGAATGTCGAAAGATGATTGACGAACATCTAAAGACCAGCCGAATTGTCCCTTCTCACTCCCCCTAGGCCTCATCACTCTTCTTTGTCAAAAAGGAAGATGGTTCTCTTCATCCAGTCCAAGACTATCAGTACCTTAACTTTCACACCATCCGAAACGCTTACCCTCTCCCTCTCATCCCGGAACTGATCGATGATATGAAGGATGCCACTTACTTCACTAAGTTTGACGTCCGATGGGGGTACAACAACATTCGTATTCAAGAAGAAGATCAGTGGAAGGCCGCCTTCATCACCCCCTTTGATCTCTTTGAACCAACGGTTATGTTTTTCGGTTTCTGCAATGCGCCTGCCACATTCCAAGAATTCATGAACCATATTTTCGCAGACATGTTAACAGAATGTTGGCTCAAAATCTATATGGATGACCTCGGAATCGCAACAAATGGCTCTCTTTCTCTTCATCATGAGCAAACGTGCCACGTTCTTCAACGCCTCTGAGAACATGGCTTGTCCTTGAAAATATCAAAGTGCTCCTTCGACCAACCAACTATGAGATACCTAGGAATGATCATCGGTCAGGGAATTATCCGCATGGACCCAAAGAAAGTCACCACCATCAAGGACTGAAAACCTCCCACCTCCATGAAAGGAGTCCGCTTGTTCCTCGGGTTCACAAACTTCTACTGAAAGTTCATCCTGAGCTACTCAAACATTGTCGCTCCCCTCACCCTCCTCACCCGCAATGATCAGCCTTGGGTCTGGTCCTCATTACAACAGCAAGCATTCGACCGACTTCGAGACATCTTTGCCTCCGCCCCGGTCATTACGATTCCAGATGTATCCAAGCCCTTCTTCCTCATGACAGACACCTCCCTCCTAGCTGCAGGTGCTGTCCTTATGCAGTGTGATGCCAACGGAGACAAGCACCCCTGTGCTTATTTTTCCAAAACGTTCTCTCCCGCTAAACGCAACTATGACATATACAATCATGAACTCCTTGCGGTCATCTACGCATTAGCTGAGTGGAAACATTATCTCCAGGGAACTTCGCATCCAGTCACCATCATCACCAACCACAAGAATCTCTCCTACATCTGAGATCCCCGTAAACTCTCCCATAGACAGGCTCATTGGGCCCTCTTCCTCCAGGATTTTGACATTGTCTGGGCTGTCACTCCAGGCTCCCAGATGGGCCCT
The DNA here is from genome assembly GCA_038092875.1 of Lanmaoa pseudosensibilis. Classification (NCBI taxonomy): domain Eukaryota; kingdom Fungi; phylum Basidiomycota; class Agaricomycetes; order Boletales; family Boletaceae; genus Lanmaoa; species Lanmaoa pseudosensibilis. The sequence continues at coordinate 244 of JBBPRF010000345.1, read as the reverse complement.
GCTGACGCCCTCTCTAGATGAGATGATGTCGACACCTCGACAGACAATGTCAACTCTTCCATCATACCGGACCTGGTTGTTCTCAATGCACTTGATCTGTCCCTTGTGTGTCATATCTGTTACGCGAAGCGTACAAAGACTTCTTAGACAGAACTAGACGGGCGATACTCACGAAGAGACCGACGTCCGCTAATTCTTCTGGACAAGGAGACAAGACTAGTCGGGCGATACTCACGAAGAGACC
>JBBPRF010000344.1:0-28978 GCA_038092875.1 Lanmaoa pseudosensibilis | reverse complement strand
GGGTAGATCGAACGACGGTGCTCAGTAAGCTCTCATTACGCAAATCATGCCAACGGAATTGTATGCTGACGTGTTCGCGATACCCCACCCGTTTAGTTCCTTAAGCGAGAAGTTGGACATCGACAACTACATCAACGGGGTAAGCTCAATCGTTCCCATTCATAAAATGGATTGGTACTGAGTGTCGCTTCGTGCCCCTCCCCCGTTGTAGACAAAGGTGTTCGGGTCATACCTGTACGAACTCGCCAAAGTTAGCGAGTAATGAGGTCGGAGATGGTTGTGAGATCCATCAAACTGTTCGTGATCAATGCGATCTCGTAGAACATCACAGGCGCAGCGCATGTCTGTGGGTTCTTGTATTAAAACTCTATATACGCCACTTGTATCATCGTTGTACAAGCAATGTATGTTTTTTAGCTTCATCGTGGGTGTGGTCGGACCTGAGATCGTGGTCGCCGTTTGGAGTACCGCCATTGGAGTGAGTGACGGAATACGGGCAGGAAGCCCTGACTGTGCCAGTAGCGGTGTCCGAATGACGGAGCAGCTCTCCCTGAACAATGGAATATTTCACAGTCGACGTGAGCTAGTTTCTTTATTGGTAAGACAAAGAGTCTAATATTGATGATAGAAGATGCGCAGAAAGCAAACACACTTGTCGCCGAGCAAGGACGAAACCTATGTACCATTCTAAACAATCAGCGACGGAATGCTAGTCGATCATAAATGACGACGTGTGCTCATGTCGGTTATCCAAATCGTGACAGGGTGCGAGTTCCTGTAGTATAGAAGATTGAATTCTAACATTTAGACCTCACGTCTGCTTGTATGGCTTGATCAACAACGGGAGCTGAGCCCTGCTCTTTGGATCGCTGCGCAAAAAAGGCACCTGCACGACCGCATGCTTCCTGCCGATCTCGCTGGCAGGCACGGCAAGCTCAAATTCGAACGCGCGTATGAGCGTGAAGAGGATTGCTTTCACTCTGTATTCGACTTCAGTGCCAGACCAACCCACACACGGGGTGAGAGTTTGACTTACTCCACAAGGGAAAACCGGAATCCGATGCATGCTCTGGGGCCGCCGAGGAAGGTCATTAGGTGAGCCCACACGCCTGGAATCCGCGAGACGGCCTCTGGAACGTTTTCCCACCTTTCTGGCCTACAGTCGGTGAAGAGATGTGAGTGAACGAGGTAAGCCACACAGAAGAAAAGCGACGTACTTGAACTCGCGCGCATCAGGTCCCCACAGCTCCTGCGATCGGTTCATCACCTGGATGGGGATAATGATCGAGTTTCCTTTGCTGATCCTGTGCGGGAGGGTAAGGATATATGTCGAATTCGCAGTGGGACACACAGCGTACCTGATAGACTCGTGGATGACGCCATGTTTGTCCGTGAATGGCTTCTCGACGGGCAATACGTCGTCCTTCATCGCGATCCGCACGGTGGTTGGAATGGGCGAGTGCACACGGAGGGTCTCTTTCACGACCGCGTCGAGGTAAGGAAGCGCCATGAGCTCGTCCATCGATGGAGTTTCCGTGTCGACAGAAAGGAGTTCTTCCCGGAGGTTGACCTGAACTCCAGGATCCTTCGTCATCGCGTAGAGTGCCCAGGTAATCGCCGTGCTATCGCAGCGTCATCAGGTCCCCGAATATCTCAGGAGTATGTGGTACCATACGCTGTAGTTTCATGACCGGCGGTCAAGAACGTGGGGACCTCTACGGGAGAACACATCAGCCTTGATACTCCAACCGCAGATAGCGGGAAACGTACGTGCTATCACATCTTCGTCAGACAGCCTTTGACTGTCGGGGATGTCAGTCGCCATGTTTGCCTTGACCAACAGCGACAGTAAATCCCGACCACGCAAACTATTCTTTTCGATGTCACCTTTTTCTGTCGCACTCGCCCGAGAAGCCGCTTTGGCATTCGATAGCAGCTCTTTGCCGATGCGTGCCATCGTGCCTTTCGCAACCCTGACTCTGCGTGCACGATCGCTAGGCTGTCATAGAAGATAAACGTGGACTCATAGAAAAGGATATCCATGGTACTGACGATGAGACGCAAAGGTGGGAACCGTGCTTGTAGTGCGGGGAGGATACTCACACTGTGACCCGCCGCGGTCATCGTCGCAAAAGCCTGGCTCAGTTCGTTTGGTTTCTCGTTTGCGTTGAGGGAATCAAAGTTGTAGTTGAAGCCTAACAGCGGTCAGTGGCGTCTATTTGACCGCAGACTGGAAGACAAGCGCCAGTACCTGCGAGACCAATGACGTCCAATGTCACTCTACTCATCCATCGCATGACATCGAGACGAGCACCAGTGGTAGTTCCGGCAGGATCTTTAGCAATCTCAGACGACCAAACATCACGGAGCTGTATCAGCTATGGTAAGTGATCTACGTGGAAAGGAATAAAAGGACACACACTCGGACAGCTTTTTCGAAGATGATGTCGGTTAGCGCCCGAATTTGTGCTGGACCAAATGCAGGGTTCTAAATGTTGACTCAATCACACGAATGATGTATGTCTGCAAGGATTTAATCACCAAGATATGTCTCTGTTTAGACAAGGGATGTATGGGGCATCAACAAAGGACGGAGAAGAAAATGGATGCAAACCTGCTGACGATGCTGAGCACCTTCGACGAGAAGTACACCTACAGCCCCCATGTATGCAAACGAAAACTACGTGAGGATAATAACCCACCTTCGCCAAGCATCTCAGCTAAGCGGTACCTAACCTGAGAGGGCTTTTGATAGTCACTGCTGTGGGTGAGGACATGGTTGATGGCTCGCGCGTCCATGGTGAACAGCAGGTTGTTCTAGAGGACCACTGAGTTCAGCACCGTGGATGAGGTTTGGAACACCGGCAGCGTACGCAGAAAGCACCCTTGTATGTCAGCGTGCTGCCGTACTGTTTCACCCATTCTTCCTGGAGCACCGAGCACTCCTAGAAGGAAGAACGATAGGGTTAGCCGAGTCCAAGTCCATCATAACAGCCACCATGAGGAGGAGACACACAGCTTGAAAAATGTCTCGTAGATTTCCATACTTCCAGCTTGTCGATTTGGGACCGCGTAGCTGACGTATGGGTGACGTGAAATGATAGTATGCGAACTGGAAGAACTTCCACAGTCCAACGGCGGTCACAGAGGTAAACGCGGCGAGCAACAGCTTTCCGACTGGGATCATGGTGTCGCGTCTTGGAGGTTGGGGAAGGCTACACAACAGCGATCGATTTGCTATATAGTGACTTTTGAGTCACCTAACGCTGTACATAACTCTCAACGTCCATCCTCGGATATTAAGTACAGTTGACTCCCTTATAACACATACCTTGCATAACCCATACTCCCTCATAAACCATAGCATTTCCGATCTCCCGAATTGCTTTGCATCACCATTTTACCTCCCTGGTAACCCATACCCCTTGATAACACATACCTTTGAGCCTCTCACGAAGGGGTATGTGTTATATGGGAGTCGACTGTATAGGGCTGCTCCAGGTGAAGCCAAGGTGATAAAGTGGGGTTGAATGAAAGTGCCTGCCGTGTTACGACAGATGCGACTGGTTCCCCCGGCCCCGAGCAGATTCCGGGGTGACGGCAGCCTCGCCGGTCACCTCTAACCTCAGTAAGTGAGCTCGAGCAGTTGCAGATGACAAGTACTACTTACATTGTAATGTGGAAGCAAGATATCTTAATTCCCGTCTTGGCTCGAGCGACAGCTTGGCCATGGTAAGCCACTGGCAGCCATCCGAAAGGTGAGAGGAATGTTGCGTGACTCGCGGCATCCATCATGATGGGGTGGAAGTCTTACGTCGCAAATCAGCTTCGAATTCGTGAGTTCAAACTTGAACTCACGAAACATTGAGCGCTGAGCGCTGAGCACCCGAATAAATGTCCGATATGAATCGAACCGACCTCGAACTTACAGCCTAGATGCACATCTGAGGCCGGTCATTGCAGAACCTCCGTTTCTGAACAAAGTGGATTGAGATTATTGTATTTTTTTTTGGGTGGTGAGATTCAAATTCCTAATTGGGATATCACCCTGTTGCGCCTTATCATCCGAGTCTGACTTGCGAATTGCACATCCAACCTGCCATGACCATCAAAGCCAACAATTCAGACGTTGACGAGCTTGCAAAGCAAACATCATCTACCCCCCAACCAAGCTCCCAGAGGCAAAGCGCGCATTCTTTGAGGTCGTTTCTGATCTGTCGGCGGGGCATGGGATGGATGGACAGTACGTGCCACAGTGGGTGTGCAGACACTGCAAGACAGTGCGTCTCGAGCGCTCTTCTACCCATCCCAATTCGGAACTCATCACAACAAAACAAAAAAAGTAGTAAATCTCAATCTATTTGGGCACAGCTGTAATATGTCAGCGAAAAATGTTCATGACCAGCTGTGCCAGTCCGAAAGACGGAGTTCTCCTTAATATTTCAGTCGACGTGAGCTAGCTTATAGAGGACTAGCCATTCGCTTTACATTCTAGCTACTCTAACATCAATGATAGAAGATGCGTAGAAAACAAACATGTACACTTGTCGCCGAGCAAGGACGAAACTTATGTACCATTCTAAACAGTCAGCGATACTAGAACGCTGCCAATCGGAATCGACGAAGATTGTTTAATGCCAGTTGTCCAAATCGTCAGAGTGCGAATTATTCTACATAGTATAGAAGACCGGAATTCCAACATCAGGAGTCTCACCGTTTGTACGGCTTGATCAACAACGGAAGTTGAGATTCGCGCTTTGGGTCTGAGCGCAAAAAAGGGTGCGTCACGGTTCCAGTCCTCTTGCCGATCTCGCTGGCAGGCACGGCAAGCTCGAATTCGAACGTACGTATGAGCGTGAAGAGGATAGTTTTCACTCTGTGTTCGACTTGTGTCAGACCAACTCACATACGTAGGAGTTTGACTTACTGCACAACGGAGAACCGGTATCCGATGCATGCTCTGGGGCCGCCGAGGAAAGTCAGTTGGTGACTCCACACGCCTGGAATCCGCGAGATGGCCTCCGGAGTGTTATTCCACCTTTCTGGCCTGCAGGCGGTGAGGTGACCTGAGTGAACGGGGAAGCCACACGGACGAAAAGCAACGTACTTGAACTCATGCGCATCAGGTCCCCACAACTCCTCCAATCGGTTGAGAGCCAGGATAGGTATTAAGACCGAGTCGCCTTTCTTGATGCTGTGCGGGAGGGTAAGGATATACCTCGAATTCGCAATGGGACATACGGCGTACCTGATAGACTCGTGGACGACGCCATGTTTGTCCGTGAATGGCTTCTCGACAGGCAACACGTCGTCCTTCATCGCGGTCCGTACGGTGGCTATAACTGGCGAGTGCACACGGAGGACCTCCCTCACGACCGCGTCGAGATAAGGAAGCGCCATGAGTTCGTCCATCGATGGAGTATCCGTTTCAACAGAAAGGAGTTCTTCTCGGAGCTTAGCCTGAACTTCAGGTGCAGTCGTCATCGCGTAGAGTGCCCAGGTACTCGTCGTGCTATTGCACCGTCAAGTCCCCCGCGTGTTTCAGGAGAATGTGTTACCATACCTTGTGGTTTCGTGACCAGCGGCCAAGAACGTGGGGACCTCTACGGGAAGAACACATCAGCCTTGATACACACCAACCGCGGATAGGGGAAAACGCACGCGCCAACACGTCTTCGTCCGACAGCCTCTGGTTCTCGGGGATGTCAGTCGCCATGTTCGCCTTGACCAAGAGCGACAATAAATCCCGACCACCCAAGCTGCTCTTTTCGATGTTGCCTTTTTCTGTCGCACTCGCCCGAGCAGCCGCTTTGGCATCCGATAGCAGTTGATTGCCGATGCGTGCTATCGTGCCTTTCGCAGCCTTGATAGTGCGTTCACGTTTGCTAGGCTGTCATAGAAGATGAACACGGACTAGTAGCACGAAAGGACGTCCATGGTACTGACGATGAGCTTCAAAGGCGGGAACTGTGCTTGCATTGCGGCGAAGATATTCAGTTTCTGACCCGCCTCGTCCATGACCCTAAAAGCCTCGCTCAGTTCGTTTGGTTTCTCGTTCACGTTGAGGGCGTCAAAATTGTAGTTGAAACCTATCAGCAGTCAGTGGCGTCCGTTTGGCCGCAGATAGGTAGACAAGTGCCAGCACCTGCGAGACCAATGCTGTCAAGTGTCATTCTACTCAGCCAAGGCATGACATCGAGACGGGCGCCAGTGGTAGTTCCGGCGGGATCTTTGGCAATCTCGGACAACAAAACATCACGAAGCTGTATCGGCTATGGTGAGTGATCTACACGGAAAGAATAAGAGGTCACACACTCGAATAGCTTTTGCGAGGAAGATTTCGGCTAGGCCCCGAATTTGTGCTGGACCAAATGCTGGGTTCTAAATGTAGATTCAGTTACACGAACGGTGTATATCTACAAGGATTTAATCACCATGACGCGTCTCTGTTTAGATAAGGGATGAGTGGGAGTCAACAAGGACAGGGGGAAATGGATGCTAACCTGCTGGCGATGCTGAGCACCTTCAACGAAAAGTAAACCTAACACCCCCAGTCAACACGCGCAAACGAAAACTACGTGAGGAAATAACACACCTTCGCCCAGGAACTGGGCTAAGCCAAACCGGATCTGGGAGGGCTTGTAGTAATCATTAATGTGGGTTAGGACATGGTTGATGGCCCGCATATCCATGGTATACAGCCGGTTGCTCTAGAGGACCTCTGCGTTCAGCACCGCGGATGAGGTCTTGGAACACCAGTAGCGTACGTAGAAGACACCCTTGTATGTCAACGTGCTGCCATACTGTTGTACCCATTTGTCGTGGAGCACGGCGGCCTCCTAGAAACGATAGGGTAAGTCGAGTCCAAGTCTATCATGTTAGACACCATGCAGAGGGGACATACCGCAGTATAAATCTCTCGCATATTTCCATACATCCAGCTTGTCCCTCTGGGACCGCGTAGCTGACCTATGGGCGACGTGAATAGACGGTACGCGACCTGGAAGAACTTCCAGAGTCCAAACGCGGTCACAGAGCCAAATGCGGCAAGCAACAGTTGTCCGACTGGAATCATGGTATCGCGTCGTCCGAGGCGGGGGGCCAGGGCTACACAACGGCGATCGATTGCTATATAGTGACTCGTGACTCACCTAACGTTGTACATAATTCTGAACGTTCATTCTCGGAAATCTTTGAGTGGAGCTAATAATGAAATAATTGTCAAAATAACTTGAAGTCCATGCGTTTTTACGTGAGGGGGAGGCCGCAAAGTATAAAAAAAAAAAAAAGAGTAATAACACATACCAGGTATAGCCTACCCTTCGTACTAGGACATACATTTACGTGCTCGCATAATATGCCCCGGGAGTTGCCTGAGGACCATCAACGTGATTGGGAAGCCACCCCAAACCATAACAGGCAACTCGTCATTCGTTCTTACACACTTTCGTTCACACTATTGCCGACTCGGAGCTCCGCAATGACTTACATGCTGGGATCCGAGCTAAGAAGCGGCGGGTGACCATTCTCTGATCGAGCGATTCTTTGCTCGGTTAGCATACAAAATTCGTTTTCTCAGCATCTTCATATCATTTCGCACAGATCTCAATGTTCATTTGTCGGTGTTCGGCTCAGACCCGTATCTCAAGCTGTCGGGCATCGCCGCTATCTTGCTCCGAACAACGGGCGAAAGTGCTACGAGGCATGTGGGACAAATGTGACGTCTCTAGCCCCGCACTTACCCAGGAGATAGAAAGAACAATACCGACTGGGCGGTGTACACGCTCATGAACTAGGAGCGCCTCTGTAGAGTTACCGTTGTGTGTAAACTTGCGGAGCTGTGTACGAACGAGGATGGTGAAGAAGAGGAGAGGTGGCTTGTATAGGCGGTCGAAGAGTCGATCTCGGCACACTACTCAGTGCTGCACTCGGGTCGGTGTACGCACGCGAGCGAAACGTCGAGCGAGTCCTTCGCACGTTTTCCCCCGCCCCATGAATGCCAGCACACGAACTCGTCCAGAGGTATGCCATGCCAGTGTATTTACAGGCTGTATCGCTACTCTCTCCCACCGAACACGGACAACGTGAGCGTTGAAGACCGCTGTGAGGGTACGTCTGCAAGTCCACCTAATACTTCCCAGCCCAACCAGACGGCTACCCGTACTAGCTGCGCAACTCATGAACAACCTCTCGGAACTGATCATGCGACGGCCACCTTCACCACATTAGACACAAGGCAGAAGCCTGGGCACGTCGGACTCATGGATTGATCGAACGGATGCAGGGGATGTCCTTGCCTCAAAGAGGACGGTTCAGCTCCAGCAGTGAACAAACAGAGAGGTCTGCGATCAGTGGTCTTGTTTAATTTCGGCATGTTGCCGCAGGCGAGGGTTTTCGCTTATTGTCTCTAGCAAGGTTTGAATTAAGCTTTCGATTAAGTATGTAGATGGACGAGGACCACTGGCAGGCAAGCGCGCAACAACTGTGCGTTCCTTGTACGAGCAGAATCTAAAGCAGCGCGAAAAAGTCAATCTGTTGTTCATGTGAGCATATGTAGAAGCAAGAGAAGCTTAGACAGCTCGGAATCTGTAGGCGACCAATCAGAACTTTTCACAATCAACAGTCTGGAGTTAGTTATCACACGTAAGCTAGAACACCAGCCAGTCATCTAGCTTCCTCATTTCTAAGACAAACAGTTTACATGCTAGCTACTTTGACATCGAATATACAAGATGCGCAGAAAACAAACATACTTGTCGCAGAGCAAGGACGAAATCTATGTACCATTCTAAGCAGTCAGCAATAGAACGCTGGCCAATCAGAAACGACCAAGATTGCTTATGCCAGTTTGTCCAAATCGTCAGAGTGAGAGTTCCTTTAGTATAGAAAATTTGAATTCCCAACATCTGGATCTCACGTCCGCTGGTGCGGCTTGATCAACAACGGAAGTTGTTGATCGCACGTTGGATCGGAGCGCAAAAAAGGGTGCAGCACGGACCCAGTCCTCTTGCCGATGTCGCTGATGGGCACGGCAAGCTCAAATTCGAACGCACGTAAGAGCATGAAGATCATCACTTTCATTCTGTGTTCGACGTCAGTGCCAGACCAACCCACACACGGGGTGAGAGTTGGACGTACTCCACAACGGCGAACCGGTATCCGATGCATGCTCTGGCGCCCCCGAGGAAGGTCATTGTGTGACCCCACACACCTGGAATCCGCGAGACAGCCTCCGGAATGTTTGCCCACCTCTCTGGTCTACAGTCGGTGAAGAGATGTGAGTGAACGAGGTAAGCCACACAGAAGAAAAGCGTCGTACTTGAACTCGCGCGCATCAGGTCCCCACAACTCCTCCGACCGGTTGATCGCCAGGATAGGGATAAACATCGTTTCGCCTTTTCTGATACTGTGCGGGGGGGTGAGTTATATACCTCGGATTCGTAATGGGACACACAGCGTACCTGATAGAGTTGTGGGCGACGCCATTCTTGTCCGTGAATGGCTTCTCGACGGGTAACTCGTCGTCCTTCGTCGCAGTCCGCATGGTGCCTACAAGAGGCGCGTGCACACGGAGGGTCTCTTTCACGACCATGTCAAGGTAAGGGAGCGCCATGAGCTCGTCCATCGATGGAGATTCCGTGTCGACAGAAAGGAGTTCTTCCCGAAGCTTGACCTGAACTTCGGGATCCTTCGTCATCGCGTAGAGCGCCCAGGTAGTTGCGGTGCTATTGAACCGTCGTCAAGTCCCCGAATGTTTCAGTAAAATGTGGCATCATACCTTGCAGTTTCATGACCAGTGACCACGAACGTGGGGACCTCTACAGGAAGAATGCATCAGCCTTGATACTCCAACCGCGGAGTGGGGGAAACGTACGCGCCAACACATCTTCGTCAGTCAGCTTCTGACTTTCCGGGATGTCAGTCGCCATGTTCGCCTTGACCAGCAGCGACAATAAATCCCGACCCTCCAAGCTGCTCTTTTCGATGCCACCTTTTTCTGTTGCACTCGCCCGAGCGGCCACTTTGGCATCTGATAGTAGTTCTCTGCCGATGCGTGCCATTGTGTCTTGCGCAATCTTGACGCTGCGTGCACGTTCGTTGGGCTGTCACAGAAGATAAACGCGGACTCATGGCATGAAAGCATGTTCATGGTACTGACGATATGCCTCAAAGGTGGGAACAATCCAACCAATATGGGGATAATCCGACTCATTTTGTGATCCGCTGCAGTCACGGTCGAAAAAGCCTCATATAGTTCGGTTGCCTTCGCGTTCTCGTTGAGGGCATTAAAGTTGTAATTAAAACCTAGCAGTGGTCAGTGGCGTCTGTTTGGCCGCAGATCGGGAGACAAATGCCAATACCTGCGAGACCAATGACGTCAAGTGCCATTTTACTCAGCCATGGCATGATATCGAGACGGGCACCAGTGGTAGTTACGGCAGGATCTTTGGCAATCTCAGACGACAAAACCTCACGAAGCTGTATCGGCTATGGTGAGTGTTCTAAGTGGAAAGGGATAAGAGGTCACCCACTCGGGCAGCCTTTTCGAAGATGATGTCGGTTAGCGCCCGAATTTGTGCCGGACCGAATGCAGGGTTCTAAATGTTGATTCAATCACACAAAAAGTGTATGTCTGCAAGAATTTAATCACCATGATGTGTCTCTGTTTAAAGAAAGGATACGTGGGCGTCAACAAAGACAAAGAAGAAAGTGGATACCAACCTGCTGGCGATGTTGAGCACCTTCAACGAAAACTACACCTGCAGCCCCAGTCAACGTGTGCAAATGAAAACTACGTGAGGAAATAACCCACCTTCGCCAGCCAGCTGGGATACGTTGAACCTGATATGGTCGGGCTTGTGGAAGTCACTGCTATGGGTGAGGACATGATTTATGGCCCGCATGTCCATGGTCAACAGCCGGTTACTCTAGAGAACCAGTGTGTTCAGTACCGTGGATGAGATCCCGGAACACCAGCAGCATACGTAGAAGATACCCTTGTATGTCAGCGTGCCGCCGTACCGTCTCAGCCATTCTTCAGTGACCACGAGTTCCTCCTAGAAACGAGCGAGAAGGATAGGGGTTTTAGTCCAGTCGAATTCTATCATGACAGATACCATGAGGAGGGAGGCGCACAGAACCATAGATGTCTTTTATATTTCCAAAAATCCAGCTTGACGCTTTGGGACCGCGGAGTTGACGTAAGGGCGACGTGAATCGACGGTACACGAACTGGAAGAACTTCCACAGTCCAACGGCGGTCACAGAGGCAAACGCGGCGAGCAACAGCTTTCCGACTGGGATCATGGTGTTCGCGTGATGTCGGGGGGGAGGCTGCACAATAGCGGTCAATTGCTATATAGTGATTCGTGAGTCACCTAACGTTGTACATAATTCTGAACGTTCATCCTCGGAGATTACCATAAATGGGTGCAGGTTTGAACATTCATTAAACCTTGATCAGACACTGTTCGGCACGCAAACATCTAGTTCGGAGCTGTAGGCTCAAATCTGAACACAAGACCTCGAGGAAGCATGATGGCATACCTTCCGTCACCGTGAGCCCTTATCACGAGCTAGCTAAGTTTTAATAATTCTGATCTATACCCAAATTGAATTCCGGGTGGACCGAGGTATCCTGCTACAGTGCACTATCTCGTCATGCATAGCAAGACGTTGGGACGAACTTACCCAGATCTCTACCATCAAATGCCGACCTGATACACATCAGAATGCATATCAAGGATGGTAACCAACACACTATGCGTGATAAGATAGTGTGCCGTACTAGTAATGGTAATGGCCCGAATAAGTATCCGAGGTACGGTTTACTGGCTTCCAAGGTCACCTCATCTTCCGGCAGCACTAAGCGAAGCGACATCTATCCGAAATGAACCGGACCGACCTTGAAGTCAATTCACCTCCACAGTAATACTCAGTGACTAAGTTCGACAAAGGCTGATTCGGACTCGGAATTTCCACTGCAGTTACTAGATTTGCTCATAATGCACAGCCCTATAAGACACTTGGGGTCTTTTTGCTTTAATTTTTGCTTTTTGGACTAGTATGCATTGCGAGGAAGAAACTGCACCGACAAAGTGATGAGTCTGCATCCCGCCCCCGGGGCCCGAGTGATCTGATAGCCGATGCTCTTCAGCATAATCCAAGAAAAAATTTTGATGTAAATTGCCTGATAAGGCTAGCATTGCTGCCATTGCATCACAATGAGCAAAGTCCCACTGACACTCCATCGCCTTGACCTCATCTGACGTGAACTCTCGAAGAATTGACTCGGAGCAGCCTAAACATGGAGCTTCTTTGTTGACTTTTCACGTATGGCGCATCGATCTCGGCAGCGGATCTCATCTAATCTGAACCCATTCCACTTTTCGATATCCCATAAGTCTATAAGTAGCGTATAGGTGTAACCGCGTAAGTATGTATGTGTCCTGTATCCTTCACCGTCCCGAACACGGAAATATTCGGTAGCCTCGGGTCTGTCAGTTGATCGGCGGCCCATATGTCGTTAGTGATCCGGGTGCCCTTTGTCCGATATGCACGATGACCATTCACCATCATGCTATACCTTGCAGTTGTGGCGCGTGGGATGATCCGACTTGGCCACTTGAATCATTGTTGTACAGACAAATGCTTGTTGCTCGGCTTCGACGTTATTGGGGTTCAGTCGAAGCGGAAGAGAGAGCGCCGTAGGTCTGCTCGAATGACGGCGTCCAAGTGTTTCCAGAAACGTGCAGGGAGTTGGCATCGCGTTGATGGTAAAGAGAACAGAGTACCGGAAGAGTCCTAGGTCTACCAGTAATGCGAAAACGGTGCACGTCAGTCCATGCCTCTCAACTGTGGGCCGTGGCGCGATAGACCTCACGAGAGGAGAAGGTAAAAGAAAGTGCACAATGTACGTACCTCCCACGTCTGACGCGTCAAGCATCAATTCTAGAGATTCTGAACATCAACTCGGTGTGCGACCACCATCGACTGGAGATGATTTAAAATCGCAATAAACATAAAGGCCATACATTGTCAGATGGACGTCGATTGCCTGCGAGGAGTCGCACGAGAAGACTACACCAAGTTTTGGTTTCGGCCAGCACGGCCGACTCTTCTCAAAGCTTGCTTGGTTTGCATCACCCCTTCTTTCATCCCGACTTTTTCGCACTGCTTCAGACTCTGCTCGTACAACGACCGCGCAGCTGCCTGGTCTTCGTCCATCTATCGCGGTCGGAAACTGAACTCGGGCTAGACATGAAACGAAAAATGCCTTACCTCTCGCAACATGCCGAGATTGAACAAGACCACGCCCGATACCTGGTCGCAGACCTCTCTGCTCTGTTCACTAACACTGCTGGAGCTGAACCATCCTCTTCGAGGCAAGGGCGTCTCCTGCACACGTTCGATCAATCCACGAGCCTGACGTGCCCAGGCCTCTGCCTGATGTCTAATTTCAGGTGAAGGTGGTCGTCGCATGACCAGTTCCGAGAGATTGTTCATGAGTTGCGCAGCTACAGGTAGACGTCAGGTCGGGGCTGGGATAAGTATGAGGTCGATGTGCAGACCTACCCTCACAGCGGTCTTCAACGCTCACGTCGTCCGTGTTCGGTGGGAGAAGTAGCGATATGGCCTGTAAATAAAGTGGCATGGCATACCTTTTGGACGCGTTCGTATGCTGGTATCCATGGCGCTGCGTGTATGTGCAAAAGACTCACTCGACGTTTCCCTTGCGTGCGTACACTGACCCGAGTGCGGCAAGTGGTGCCCCGAGATCGACTCTCCGCATCCAAGACGGCAACTCAAGTTCCGCGAGCACGACGGATGTCGAAGTATTGTCAGAACGGGCCGTACCGCCCGCAGAATCCCCATTGTTCATCTGGACACCCGCGAGGCGGAGAACCTCCTCGACCGCCCACACGAGCCACCTCTCCTCTTCCTCTCCATCCTCGTTCGTACATAGCTCCGCAAGCTTACACGCAACGGCGACTCTGCGGAGGCGCTCCTCGTTCGTGAGTGTGTACGCCGCCCAATCGCTGCTGCCGTTGCCACCTCCTGGGGAATCAGACGATGCGGAGCTAGAGACGTCACCTTTGTCCCACACGCTCCGCAACACCTCTTTCGCCCGCCGTTCGGGAGCTACTTCGGCCAAGACAGCGGCGATGCCCGATAACTTGAGATACGGTTCAGAGCCGAGCACCGACAACGGGAGTGTAAAGGCGGTTTGTAATGCGCTGCGTGTTGCATGCACGGATAAGTACATAGTAATTGCAAAGAACCGAGCAAAGAACCGAGTAGAGAGACGAAATGAAGATGGCGGAAATACGCGTACCGAGCAAAGAACCGCTCGCTCAGAGCATGGTCACCCTGCTTCTTAGCTCGGATCCCAGCACGTAAGTCTTTACGGAGTTCCGTCGGCCATAGGGTGAATGAGGTGTAAATGTCGTAGCTGCGTGCGCGATCACGAACGTAACACAAAGTTGTTACATGGTAAACGATTCGTGCGCAGCAGGCATGGAACGCCACATTGAAATTCGGATGGAAAGGAGCTGGTACGTCAGTGTGGGAGCAATTCACTTGTAACAGACCACGCACAGACCGAGCGCTGTGGCACCTGCGCCTAATGCGAGCAACACGGTGAAAAGCGTAGACACCCGGATGCTGCCTCCACGACGTAGCCAGGATCCAGCCACACGTGGTTCATTGTGTGAGGCCGAGGTGGTCGATCGAGTTCTTGCTTGAACGAAGCTCATTTTGTCACAACTTCGAAGGCTGGCGAAAGCACGTTGCGGTGAGCCGGGAGCAACATTGAGGCGATGGATTTGTTTTGCGAGTCCTCTGCGTATTGGAACGGACATTCTGGATTCTTGAACGTACAAGCTTAACAGTAATGATGGCAGTGAACCGAGTCCTTGGCTTCCAGGCCGGATATAGCCGCTCGGATACGCTTGATTGCGCCAACGCTCGACTAGTAGAACATAGCAAGTGCCGATAACTCCACAACATCTCGATCACTCCACATCCTCGATATCATCGTCCTCCAACCATCCTTTACCATCTCGTTCATTTCGCATCCCACCGGGCAGTCTCACATCCTCATCCCCATCTCCGTCTCCCTCGACATCACCGTCCTCGTGCTCTCCCAGCGCATCACCCCCACCACCCCCACCACTCCACGGCAAGTGCGAGAAAAGGCGGTGCGTCCGCGGCGGCCCTCCTTTACATTGTCGCCCGCTCCCCATCAACTCAGCACCGCCGCGACTCGAACACCGATCGAGAGCACGTAGCCACCCCCCAAGCTCCGTCGCAACATCGGCGTGGGTCCACTTGCCCACCGAGCTCGAAGACGACGACGCCTCCGCCCCGACGTCCGTGTCGGTATCGCCCTCGCCCTCGCCATCGACGGCCACGCCGCCCCTCCCGAGCCACCCAAGCACATCCCCAACCGCATCCGACGCCTCCAGCTCCCTCGTACGAACGTCGAACCATGCGGGCTTGCACACCTTCTGTCCGTGCCGCGGCACGGGCGTTGGAAGCGCGTGCAGCGTAGAAAGCGTCAACGTAGGGAATGCATATGGAGAATTCGCCGACTGAGCCTGAGGAACCGAAACGCCTAGTCAGCATGCGGTGACGAAGCAAGGCGAAAGGGGGAAGGGCTCACCCCGCCCATGCAATCAACCCAACTCAGTCCTTCACAGACCCCATCGCACTGATCGATGTCCGTGCAAAACTGGGTATAGTTTTGATGAGTGTACATTCCGAGCAGAGACGCGTCGATGGGCGATTCCGCTACGAGCGTCTGCGCGGTGGGAGGGAAAGGCAATCAGTCGCGAGTTATACCAACGCTCTCTTGGCAACGCTTGCCTCTGTGCACACTCGACTCGCTTTCCGATCGTGATGCGACAGCCACGCCGGCAGAGGTGGCGGATCGACGAGTTGCATATCCAGATCACGCTCTTTCGCGGCATCCTTGGCTGACAGATGGGCTGCGGGAGGATCAAATTTACCTGGATGAAGAGGCAGTGTTATCAGCGAGAGGCTGCATGGACTACAAAACGCCGCTCTGACGTTTGTTGTATAAGATCTTGCCCATCAAATGAAACAATACTAGACTTTGCTCGCGTCTGGTGACGGCTTCCAAAACCCCACGGGCACTCGTTGTCGCTTTCGATTTGCCTACGTTCTTGCGAGCCGCCTTGCCCTTTGACTTCATCGACGAGGCGGGGAGGTCTACGACACACGCAAACTGAAGGGCCATGATCGCGCTTCGGATATCTCCATTGGAAGACTCTACAATGATATCAATGACTTCGCGAGCAGGCTGTTTCCCCACCCTCTCATGTGCTTCCAAGGATCCGAAATGCGAAGTGAGAAGGGCCTGTAGTGCCTTTGTCATCAATGTGGGGGCTATCGGATTAAACCTGGACAATGACATCGCTTAGCGGAATGCGAGTCGCAGTGGTGACGCACATACCCTATGCATGTCACGTAGGGACTCGTCAGCAACTCGGGTCCCAAAACATTGCGGATGTCCAACACTTCCTTCTTATCCCACCTCCGCCCGTAGCTACCACCATCCCATGTGTCGTCGTCGGGCTGCTCGGCACGAAGACCCGAGTCTGACACGATGATAACGATCGGTGGTCCCGGGGGGTCAGACAGATTAGAGGTTGGGATGCATAGGGATCGCAAGGCAGCTTGGAACCGCACTTGAGTAGGCTGGTGAAGCAGGTTAGGAAGGTCTTCCAAAAGAATGAGCTGGCGTTTGCTGGAACGTTGAGCGGACGATTGGGTCTGTGAGTATGACCCGGAGCGAGGGATCTGAGTGATGTTGCAATGCCCGAATATGCTATTGCAAGTCGTCGCACGCGTCAGAAAAGCCTGGAATTTGTCAAACAGCGTTTCCGTGTCGAAATTCAATTCCTCTGCAAACAAAGTGTGTATGTTGATGATTTGAAGGGACCTCAGTGGTATAGAAGGTCACACTTACCATCCGGACGAGGATCTTGGTTGGGAAAGGCGGACGGTCTGCGTTCACTCATGCTATTTCGCCACTCCAGGATCTCAAAGTCGAGTTCCCTAGATAGGACGCGCAATGTAGACGTTTTCGCGGTCCCAGCTGGACCAGTAAGGGCGAGTATGCGCTGCAAGAGACGGGTGGATATGTGTCAGCTTCACGGGCTCCCAACGGCAAACACGTACACGATACTTTCGCAGTTTCGCTGATGGACCACCCTCGAATGCTTCAAGGAGCCAACGACGCACATCCTCTACTTTTCGTTTGTGAACCGCCAGTTCTGCCTTTTTGTTGTTTGAGTTTAGCATGAGCATGCAAAGGACGCGGGCGAGCGTGACGAGCTGTCAGTCTTACCTCGGACGTGGGCTCGTACTTGTCCACCCATAAATAATCATCAGCGTCGTCCACCGATGTCCTCGTCTCCTTGGTCTTTCCTTTGACATCCACCACGGACCGTTGACTTTGAAGGGCTGGCTTTGCCGATCGCGAACCAGCCGAACCTTGTGAACTCGAGGCTATGATAGTGTCATCCTTGGTTAAATCGAATACGGGAGGGTTCGAAAGCTGTGGTGGACAATGAGTACGAACCGAGTTCCTTTTGAATCGAGGACGTACCGTGAACCCAGTACGGAGCTTTTTCGTCAGAGGTTCCGTGTCATCGCTGCTGTCGCGAGGTGTGAGCTTGAGGGTTTTGAGGGGTTTCCTGGTGTTCTTGTTCGATGTCGAATGTGAGGTCGTCGGTTTACGTGGCATGATCAACAAGTCGGAGCCAACTTCGATCTCGGGTCTAAACATGACTCCAGCTACTGTCGACCTCACACGGAGTCCTTTGTTTCAACAAGATTTATTTCACTGTATATTGGACTGTCTCGTTGCACCCGAAGCGAGTCCTAAACAACTCAGAGAGTCGCGTCGGGTGCTTGTCTCGCTGGCCCGGACATGTCGCGCGTTCTTGGAACCTTCCCTCGACCGTCTTTGGAGCAAGTTGGACTCGCTCGAACCGCTCGTTCGATGCTTTGCGACCGTGTTGAACGAAGAAATGGCAAAGGCACTTTTTGGTTCGATCTCCTAGCTTTGATATCTTCGCTCACTGCGTTGACAGACGCCGCCATCCCCGACTGAGTGGGTTATCATTCATCGGTACTCGCATCGCATCAGGGACCTCACCATTGGCCCACTCGACCGGTTATCTCTGTTCTTTCTGCGATCTACCAGCTTACACCCTTGTCTGCTCGTGCCAAACTTGAGGGCACTCAGGTGGCGCTTAAGCATCTCCGCCAAGACTCGGCCGTTTCTCTCCACCATATTCACCCAGCGATTGTTAAGCCCCTCGCTCGTTTCCCTGAACGTCACCCTGAGCAACGCGGACGACGCGACGTTGCAATCATATCTTGCCAACTACCTCTCCCTCTGTTCGAATTTGAAGTCCATCGTCATCAACGTGACTGGACGTGGGCAGGCATCTCGTACGACCGTCGGAACGCTCTCTCGGGCCATCCCTCGTCACGAGCATCTTGAATGTCTCAGCGTTTCCGTTCCCGTCGACGACGTTGCCCTGACGCACATCGCCGTGTCCCCGACACTCAAACGAGTCGCGCTCGTCCTCCATCCCGACCAGTCCAATTTACACGACGTCTGCATTCCATCCGACATCACGCCGTTCCGCAACGTCGAGGAATTGTCCCTGGAAGTATGGGATCTCTATTTCGTCACGACCCTGCTCCGAACCCAGGACCAGACGTTCCGCGCCTTTGTGCTCCGCCACCGTTCCCCACCCACCATCGATGCACTGTCTACCTTTTTTACCGCACTGGCGTCTCGCCAGCGTACACGTTCCCTCCGATCCGTTCGTTTCATGCCCGTCATATCCGGATGCGCAGCCGTAGAAGAGCACCACCTCACCCCCAGCGAATCCGACGCGCTAGCGATGCACCACCACCTCTCATTCGACACCCTCCGTCTCCTCACCCCCCTCACCCACCTCCGCGAACTCGTCATCGACGCCGGCCGCTGGTTCTCCATCGACGACGACGACCTGGTATCCCTCGCGCGCAACTGGCCCTCCCTCCAAGTCCTCCGTCTAAACTGCAGACAATTCGTGCGCGGATACCCTTGGCGTCCGGCAAAGTACGTCACCTTTAAAGGACTGTCGTCACTCCTCGCGTGTTGCCCGGACCTGCGTAATTTTTGTTTACCTCTGGATGCGAAAGATCTGGACACACTCCATACGGAAGAGATTCTCTGCAAGACTGACCTTCGATATATTCAATTCCCGCATTCGCCGACGGTGATCCTCGTTTGGTGGAAGAGACCCTGAACTTTGACATTTCCCATCCGTCACACTCTCTGTCATCAGCAGAGGACGACCCCGGGGATGTTGGAACTGTAGATATTCATATCTTATCATGGACTCGAGTTTTTTTAACACATACCCTTTTATCCCAATCACGACGACTCGGATACATAGACGGACACCCTTTGTCGGGTATTATCTAACCATTGATTAACGGCAACCACGGTTTAGAAAACGCTGAGAGCAACGCATATACTTGGGTGAGCTGAAGTCCAACGCCTCACGAGGTTCGTGTTTCGAGTCTCGATCATCTCGTCAATTGACTCTGATGAGCCCAGGTACACATCCAGTTTGTGGTTTGGTGATATGAACCCATGATTGCGCGGTCTCGTCTGTTGCCAACCGAGCTGTGCTGCAAGTCCCCTCAGGTGAACACCGTCGATCGACCTACTTCCCCGCCCTTCTCTTCCACCTCCTTGTGTGTGAAGATATCATAGTCATTCTGACTGCGCAAAGGAGGCGCCGACTGTCCCATTCTCCGACAAGGTTTTGCTCGAAAAAGTCACATCCGAGGCTATCCCCGCCAGCGTTTCAAGGGCAGGAACTGTGAGTGGGTGGTTCGAATGTATGACAGTCTCGTGTCCCCGTGGTCTCCACCCATTAGTGCTGACCCCCCGGGCAGACCAAAGGGTCGAATGAAGGACGGCTCGTTCCGACCTCTTCCCTCATACATCGGCGTTGCGATGAAACGAGGTGTAAACCGTCGTTCCGCGCTTGTTCATTCAGAAACAGACGACACACATGTAAAGCCTTGTTCGCCTCGTTCGCCGCAGGAGGCCATCTCGCCGTACCCTACACAGTCTGGAGTCATTGGTCGGCCTACGTCCCGTTCTTTGGGTCATCCGTGTAGATGGCATGTCCACCGTATATTCGCGTTTTTACCACTCGCGGTTAGAATGACCCCTGTCGTCGACTTTGCTCACATGCGTCTCAAAGCAATTGACCAGCAAGGGTTGGAAAAAATATGAATCGGGATCCCACCAAGGCTGGGTCTATGCAATCCACGCGACCCGATACCAAGTCAATTCGTGAAATATGTACATGACAAAGGGAAATATAGAGATCGTGTCACGCCTTGTGATATTGGTCCTTGATTTTCCAAGGCGTGTCGTACCACCCGACTTTTTCTAATAAGAGGTATTGCACGACTTGGCGCGAGCCGGCAAGGTCTGACTTGACGGCTTGCCCACGCTTGTCGACAACGTCGATTTTCTGTGTTGTGTGTGACGAAACCCGTGTCAGAGGATGAGAGGAAAACGGCTTACGTGCGTAGTATCAAACTTGACGAGGGCTTGAATGAGTAGACGATGTCCGTTAATGGGTTCTGCATTCTCAGTATAAACCTCGCCCGCTCGGATGGAAACGATGTCCACCGGGGTGGGTGCTCTCCGCTCTGAAAGGAAATGGCATGTCAGACACCGATCCGGGGGTGCAAAGGGGGTGACTCACTCCTCTTTGACTTGGGGAACAGGGCTGCATCCGAGACATCGCTGGTGATGCTCCAAGACCAGGTGTGGCCCTTTTCGCGCCGACGCATGGCCTTGATCGTCTTTTCCTGGAACGGGCCCGACGTGAACGCTTTCACCGTGTCATTGTGCCCCCTATAGAGTGTCGTGATGAACAGGGTGTATTCAAACGTCGGCCGGGTGCGTACCTTGCGATGGAAGCGTTTACTTTGCGATAGGTATCAAGCGCTACTTGGCGTAACGGGGCCAACAACGCGTCTGGAGAGTTGTTTCGTACGCTTAATATGCGACCCAACGTTTTGACACGTAGTTGTATGTTCCTCCCGGGGAAAGCGTTCGCTTTTGCCATGACGAACATGCTGAGCAAATAACGATGGCGTGTTAGAGACTGTGTTTTGCGGGAGACAATCAAAAGCAGCACCTGTACGAGTTCTTCATCCAGTTGCTCGTGTTGTGCTTGATCGCATACCAGAGATCGCTGTCCTCGATGTCGGCACACACGCTCAAACGAATACAATTATGATACACACGAGAATTTGCTTGGCGCGAACATGGGTTTGGTAGCGAGCGCGCGGAACATCCGACGCAGGTCATAAGGTATCTCCGCATCTGACGAGTGTATGAGTCGCGTCAGCACGCGGAACCCAGAGTAGAGCTAGCAGTAGTCGTACCCAAGCTCGTCATTTCCGTTCCCCATACGTCGGCCGTGGCGTACATTTTGCTAAAGCGCTTCATGCTCTCCATTGCTTGGAGATTCTGCTCCGCGGCGCTTTCGAGCGAGGAAGGCCTGGAGTTGGACTTCTTCCTTGTCTTTCCATCCGACGGTCGTGGTTCCGCCTTGGACGATGAAGTGTTCCGGGGTGTGAGGGGTGTTTGAGAACCGGGTGGTCTCTTGATGGCCATCGCTGCGTATGACCGAGAACGGACAACATTTGCCTGGTGTGTCCATGGTCTGCACGCTCCGAGTCCAACTGCTGCCATGGTCGGGGTCACAGAGACATTTCCATATAATTCCCACGGACCTCGCCGGATATAAAAGGATCGACTCGACTACAAAAATTCCAGCTCTTTCTTACCACCAATCATGCCCGTAAGTTCGTCTCCATCATTTTGTGAATAATCCACTCACTGCTTTCCCCAGCGTTCTTCGCGTTCCTCCCGTCCCGCACCAAGGCCAGCTGCTGCTCCCGCGCAGCAATCCCGGGGTGCCCACACAGCTACGATGCCCCCACAAGCAGCCCACGCAAACCCTGCTCACGCCCCTGCACCACCCGCAGCAGCAGCCCAGTCCGGTCAACCCGGCATGCTCGCACAAATGGCTGCCACCGCCGGTTCCGTCGCAGTCGGCTCGACCATCGGGCACGGCCTTTCCCACATGCTCTTTGGTGGATCCAGCTCAGCGACGACCGCCGAGCCAGCAGCGCCCGTTCAGCAACAGCAGTCTTTCCAGTCCGCCCCTGCTTGCGACGCTCAGGCAAAGGACTTTACGCGTTGTTTGGACAAGGCAGACTTGCAGAGCTGTTCGTATTATCTTGAACAGCTTAAAGCCGTACGTGCTCGTCTTTACTCTGTTTATCGTATGTGTTGACAGATGTTTCCAGTGCCAAGCAGCTGCCGCCCCATATTGATAGATTTGGATTGTTAGTTGTACGCGTATGGATCTAACAATGACATTTGTCAGTTATCGTTATCCCACCCCTCATTGACTTATACCTCACGTATCCAAGAGTGGACACTCTGGTAAGGCTGGTGCTTCGTGTGTCGTGCCGTGATCGAATGATCAGACAGTTTTGGTACTGATTTACTTTTTAGATTTCAAGTGTTGAGATTAAACCATGAGGTATTATGTGTATAGAGGGAAGCCCAGGGACGATTGTGCATTTCCTGACATTCATATAACATGCGCACCGCTCGTTGATCAGAAAGCGAATGCTCACCATACTGCCCTGCCCACCATCGTCACATGGAACGTTCTTCAAGACCACATCTACTTCACATCGAGTCCTCACTGGTGTCAGTGAGTATGTCGACTGCAAAGACACATTTGGTGCCCAATGTTACCATTTCTAGCTGGAAGAGGAAATGTGAAGAATTTCCTGCGAGTGTATCGCACGTATCTTGAACCAATGGCATCCTCCGGATCGCCATTCAGTCGACGTCTGCCCAAGGAATTGCTTGGTAATGATGCGCACGAATGTGTTTTGACATTCTGAACCAGGTGGATAGCCTACTCCAGGAAGATCTATCCACACAGAGATATCGAATAACTGGATAGCATCAAGTATCAACACCACGAAAGGTACTTTACCAGGGAAAACGTAAGACGCTCTGAACGTGTAAGACTTTTGTTACGAGTGAACATGATCTTGGCTGGGGCTGGTAAATCCGTGTTAGTGTATGTTCTCGTTTCGTTCACTCCATCCGCGTTGACCTTAGAGAGATGGAGGAATCCTTTCCTATTTTGACTGCGATTTTCCGAAACGGACAATCTACACGCGCCGTCGAAGTGATGTGCGTCTTCTTTTAGCGGTGGGACTACGCGCAACAATGTGAAGCAGTTGGGAAGATTCTTATCTGACACTGCAAGTTTATGGTGTCAAAAGCCTTTGGTCGTCATGGATGCAAGGATATTCCAGGCTCTGGTTGTACTCGGGCCATGTGCGGCTCTTCGCGACCATTCGCCCCTGCGTTTTCAAGGTTTCGTTGCGTCTAGTGTTCACGTCACTCGAAAGGATATCTGAAAAGCCTCGCGATTGATATACAGAGTCGGGAAGCGCGGCTGGCCTTGCAGTTTGGCTTGTCGCGGTGCTACGACCTCTGCGCTTACTTTCATGGAGGGGTTTTCAATTGGCTTTCAGACACGAACGTTGGACGATGAGTTTGGACCGACGCACGACCGTGCGTTGTTGGGTGCATGCGGAAGTCTTGTGACTTATTCCGAGGAGACGGCCATCATCATTCTATCTCATTTCGGCGTGAGGGTAAGCTACAACCGCACATTTCTGTGTTAGCGAATAACCAATGCATCACTGTGTAGGGATATCTCGTCAGTGAGCTCACTGTTACCAAGCTACTGCAGTTCAAGTTTCCATCAGTTGGGAACGTGCACAGTCACGGCTCACCCGAACAATCCATGTGCTACATTCCACTTTACCTCAAGCGTGTTGTCGGCTTTTACCTGTGGGACTTTGGAGAAAGCACCTATGATGCACGTCAAGAATGCAGGGGACATCCTTGTGCGCCCCAGCGGTGGAGACTCCGCCCTCCGCCTCGTATCGCACTCCGTGAATGAAGGCAGTGCTTTGAATGCCGTGATTCATGGTTGTGTTCATCTCGAAGCTAACCCTTCAAGTTGGCGCCATTCAACTCTCTACATTACCGCTGAACAAGTGTGAGTCTCCGTTCTATGTTATCTTCTGTCACTCTGAAACCTTCTCCCCTCGGAGATCCTTATCACGTCGAACTCATGCACTTCTGGAAAAAAGTGCTGATGATAACTTCCCAATCCAGAATGGGGCCGATGTTCTTGCGCATACCGACAGCAGAAACTCTGTCCTCTAAATTGTATTGCTATCATTGTTCGATCAGGATGCTTTGGTGGCCGTGAAGGTCGTATTTACTCGAGGCTGTGATCCTCTTGAACGTGATTCTCGTGGCGGAAATTCCCTTCAAGTCAATATAGGACGACGGCATATCTCATCTCCGTGGTACACTCTGCGCCCCCCTCTCTCCCGAACAGATCGCGACGATAAGCTCATGGAACCTCTTGGAGGTACTATCGATGACTCGTTTCCTGGTCGATAACGGAGTGGGCGTCCTCGTGTATACTAGATGCGGAGACACTCTTCTCCACATCGCCTTGTGGTCTATCTATGAAAAGGATAGGATGTCCTCTAGACCGCGAAGCTCCTGATTTCTCACGGCTACGATTATCTCGAAGCTAAAGATTCTCTCTGGCTAAACACCTCTCTATCATATCGCCGCCGAACGAGAGCATGTTTTCATCGTACAATCTCTTCCTTCGCTTGGTCTTCCCTTTCTATTCGTCACCTTGAACTCCCTTGGACTCTTCTGGAAGAGAGCGCTGTCACTCTCCTCATTTGGTCGAGAACGGCGCTGATGTGCACTCAAGTCTGGGATTCCTCCACATTACGTGAACATCTTTTTCTTCGAAGACGATGCTTTCGAGGCTACAAGGCTCCTCGTTGCCCGAGGCTGTCGGACCCGCTCGAGGCTAATCCCCGCGGAAAAAAAAAAAACAAAAAAAAACAAGTTCTTCCGTTGTACGCTGTTTTCTTTCGCGTCGTTTCAATCACTGCTTCTCGTCACGTTGAACTCGCGTGACCTTTCGAAGAAGGGATCAATGATTCGCTTCCTTCTCGAGAACGAGGCTGATATTGTTTCCGTGGATGTACTTGGGGACACCCTCCTTTACATCGCTTTCGTTGAGGAATATGGTTTGGAGGCCTCAAAAGTGCTCATCGAGTATGGATGTTACTCCGACAATGGTCAATTTGACCTGAACAAAGAGGAGGGGAGGTCCTCTGTTATCCAACGTGGCGAAACGTCGCCGTAGAACGCGGGAAAACCACTTTCGTGACTCGTGAAATATCCTCTACTCGATCGGCGCACGTTTTTTCAAGTTGTGATATCTTATTCATCGTATTGAACTCCAAGTGGTAGAGCTGCCTGACGAAATCGTGAGTGTTGTTAAAATTCCCCGTCGAAGGAGCCGTCAGCATATTCGCAATATGCGCTCTCTCTCCAACGACCAGGTTTTCAGTGACGCTGTCACATTCGCTCGTCGCCGGACACCGTTTCAATCCTGCAGTATCCAACACGTACTTACACCCTGTCATGCACATCGCAGCGGCACGAGGTCATATCTGGCTTGTCGACTACCTCCATCCAGTCCACGAACATACCCCGCCTTCCGACATATTATTTTGCTGCGATGGAAAATGGCACCTCTTCCAGACATGTGACAATTATACTGCGTCACCTCACCAAGAGCCTCGGGACGGACGGACGTGCCGTCGCAAATAACGGTGATACTTTTGCTTCACGCCGCGATACCTGGTTTTTATCAAGGTCCTCGTGGTCCCCCTCAGACACGCGTATGTAGCTGGACACACGCCGCTTTTACGTTGCAATTATCAAGGGATACGTTGACGTGGTGGAATGCATGCTCTCCATAGTGGACGCACGCAATCTGAGGACCTCCTACCAGCAACGACACTTGCCGCCTCACAAAACGTCCAGTACCGGACGAGGTGTATGTTCGCCGGCCTTGTTGCGATCTTGGCGATTATTCTGCGAAGCAGTAGCGAGCTCGTGGGCTGGCCTGGCCCAGGTACTAGTCGGTGAGGATGTTCTATATTCTCTTCCGCTACTTAAATTTAGCGTCGAGGTTTATAACCCTTCTGGGCGGTTAATCGCGTGTGCGCACGTTGCGCGTGCTGTGGATAAGGTATGGATAAGGATGACCGTCGTAGTTTTACGACGACCGTAAAATTTAGTATATCCTCCGTGTTTTCTCGTCACATGCGTCCGAAGCGCTTGCGATGACCCACTATTATGGAGTAGTAGCCTTGCAAGTATTCCTCGACTGGCTGGTGACAACTAGCATCGTCTCCCGTGGATCGGACACGGGAATCGCTGCGTTTCTTCTCAAAAATTTACAAGGCGCGAAATCCCCTACCACCTCTCCCCACGTGGACACACCTTACGCATTATGGGATCCACAGGAAGCCTATCAATAAATTTCGATATCTCAGACTGGGTTTTTAAGAGTTACGTTCGTTCATAATTTACTTCCATGAGGTCATCATATATTAATTTATTCCATACCCTTGAGGGAACATACTACATAACTTGATTCATGTACGCGTTTCAGGGATGCTGCGTAAATCCGCGGAGATCAAAACCTTGCATATTCTCTTTCAGCACTCGGTATTCGTGATGGTTGATGGGTGGCGGTGGCAGTGGGGTGCAGCCAGCGCAACCCCCCCTCCCCCCTATTGCATTTGTTTCAAGCCTACCCGTGGCCGCCGTTTCGCTTCGGGCGAACCATCCGTTTCTTCAACCACGACCGTGACTGGTGCGCTTCTTCCTCCTCTTCTTCCTCTTCCTCGCGCTCTTCTTCCTCCTCGTTGGACTGCACGTCAAAGCTGTACGGCAGAGGCACCTCGCGCGTGACGCGGTACTGATCCATATTACCAAGATGTTCGTTCTCGAGTCGATCTGAAATCGTCGGACACGTATGTAAGTCGTAGTCACAAAAGGAAGAGCGGGCGGAAAAGAAACAACGGCGCACAAAAATTCCATTGCACCCTCCGTAACATCTCCAACATGGCAACGATGAACGTGCGCAAGGTGTAGTTTGGTCCGTCTGTGGGTATGTAAACCAGCCAGATGAAACGAATGCATAGGTTGGACACCTGTGAAGACGAGTGTTGGAATTTAGTCATGAGAGAGGGGGACGGGTCCGCAATCGTACCAAAGCAAAGTAGTAGGACTAAGACATAACATTGTTAGGTGGCGTTGAAGGGATCGGGACAAGGAGAACGTACCGGTATTTGTGATTTGTATACGAGCTCCGTTCTAAGGAATGGATATCGAGCGTGTGGTTTACACATTGACCAGTCCATCAAAAAGTCCTGATACACAAGCATGTTTTGGTTGTCGAAGCATATGGAGATGCGAGAACGTACCCAAGCACACCCATATATCGCATAGGCAATCGCCGTGAAGCACCAGATGGTGTAACTAGCACCGATATGTGGGCCCCCTGTGAGCTGATTTGAGATACGTGTTAACCGTCATAGGATGGGACCTACTTTGGTGCCTCCAGTAGTAGTAAAAGAAGTAATATATCATCCCCATCCCGTACTTTCCAGCCTGTTTAAACCAAAGGATGAACATGGAATGAGCGGAGATCATAAGAGTTCCGTACATTGATAACATGGGTGGGGAGCTTCGAGTCTCGGTATCGTCTCATGCTCTGCACGAAACGCACCGCGAAGGGCAACACGCCGAGAAGATAATACCATCCCCAATTCTGAGCTGCGCCACACGTCAACCATGCATCCTGTGTATGAGGGTCATAAGCTGACGATAGCAGATTCTGAAATGCATTTTTGGCAACAGATGATTCGGGGCCATGCGGAGATGTGCCGTTGGTGGTGAATGAAGCGTATAGCGAGGCTGGCACGGTCGACATGGGGAATTTAGCGACGAAATGGGTATAGAAGCAGCCCACGAAGTACAAGTGGGAAAAGGAATAGGTAAGGCTGGAAAACTGGTCGCTGGTGATAACAGAGTGAGATGGATTGAATGAAACAAACATCGGGGATCGTACCCAAGCCAGAAATCGGTGAACTAGAATACAATCAGATCTTGGAAGCGGCCTCGTAAAATTAATAATCAATGACAAACCTCGACCCTCCATACCCCACTAGCCCCAAGCTTAGCTATGTTCTTGTTTGTCCACCAACGGGCGCGGCCCCACATGAAACTCTGCACACCCAGAGGGTGTTTGCGTCAGACCTGGATGAGGAACATCATAAGGTGGTTGAAGGACTTACACGGATTGGATTGAACATAACCACGAAGGTGAGAGCGAGCCAAATTAGGGGCCACAGCATTGGGGGACCAAATTGAGCCAAGGAGAACCAAAACGCATGTGCGAGGGCGCAGAGGAGGAAAGAAGGGAGCTTTTCGCTAAGTCAAAATCAGCCCGCGCGTGGCAGACACACAACACATACTTCAAAGTATTCATGGTGATCAAGCCTTGATCTTGGGTCCAGTTCTGCGCAGACTGTCAATGAGCGAACAGAGCACGGTGACAGTAACGCACCAAAAATAAAGACGTAGTTAATCCTTTCGCGCGCCCATACGGCAATATTGATGCCGATTAATAGCGCCAGTAGTATTGGTACGAGGAATATCGAGTAAATAAAAAGCAGGATATTCCATGATGCGAGTGAGGCCCGCGTATGCTCCTGGAAAGCTGCCAGTGAAGTTCAGAATGATACGATTGAGCAGTCTTGGGAAAAGGTTCATACATAGATAAGCACCTCCACCAATCGCAGGAAGTGCCAGTCCCAACCACAATCCGGAGCGGAATGTGCTAAAATT
>JBBPRF010000343.1:0-29025 GCA_038092875.1 Lanmaoa pseudosensibilis | reverse complement strand
GTGAGGGTGAGGACGAGGGCCACAAACAAGAGGCCCAGCAACAGCACGACACACAATTACGCATACGTTGTGCTGTCGCTGGGTCTGAGTTGGGAGAGAGCGAGGGTGAGGACGGGGGTGAGGACGAGGGTGAGGATGGGGGCCAGCACCCAGGAGCAATGACACGACGCGCACCAATCTTCTGCTCTACACGAGTCTACAGGCTGCGGTGCTGCTGCAGTCAAGACAGCGAGCGCAACGATGGACGTCGCGAGAGTGAAGCGCATACTGGATAGGTCTATGCTACGCGAAGAAGGGATAAAAGCGGATGAGTGTACGACTCGACGCCCCACCTTTTAAGGCACTCCGAGTCCGACCTAAGGGAATGAAACATTTTTACGACCAGAATCTCTGGAAGCTCATCGGTTCAGCCTACACCACTTGAGCGCACCGCCTGTCACTGGCAGCACTGCAAGGCCTCGCCGTCGCCGATCTGCCAGGTTGTAGAAATGGACAGCGGCTCAACAACTCTTTCGTAACTAAGCGAGCCCTCTCATTGGCTGATGAGCACCTAAACGGTCCCAAAAAGTGTTTTACAACACAACTTACCAAAGGTGTTTCCTTTTTCGTTGGTCAGAGACTGGTCAGAAACATCGGCTAACCCGATTCCAAGTATCAGATAGTAGTAGGCCACAATTAAAAAAATTACTGGCAACCGCGTCGGAAATGTGATGGGAACGCAAGCTGTGTGGCTTGAAAGGTACGTATTCTTGACGCTGCCAAGATCAGTCGTCAACGCCATGGAAGTCTTACTTAGTGCGGTTGTGCCTTCAATATGATGCATACTAGCCAGAAGTGACGAAACCAGTTCTGGGATCGTTGTCTGTGCACACTGCAGCTGCAGAGCCAACATAAGTGTTTCCCGGGTCCTACAGTAATGCCAACACACAGGGAATTCCAATATTTTGAGTACATCTATCAGGGGCTTAATCTCCTTTAGGTTGAGAGGGCAGACGAACTGGGGGACTTCACTTGGTGGTACGTCAGTAGAAGTAATAGGTTTTGATCTCACTGTGAGCTTTCATGTTTTGATGTCTTGAAGCAAAGGTGACTTGTGGGTATACAAACCATGGTAACTCAGTGTGCAGTGAGTGTATGTGCCCATGCCCCAGACATCTCTTCCCCAGATCTCCATAATCTGCAAAACAACACTGTTATGTCTACCTGAGGGCCAACCATTGACCAAAACAGCTAGACTGAACTTTTGCTGGGTTATAACTCGGGTACCTAGTAGCATTTTACTCGGCTACGTCCTGCAGATAGGCTAGGAAAGAAGAAACAACCAGTGCGAGAAAACAGGGTGTAACTTAGTACATGACACATGCTTGCTGTGAACATCCTGAGCGTAGGACGCACCTTGGAAAGCGCACAGAAAAACCGCCTGGCTCGTACTTGATTCAATCATTGGCCTTTTCTGCCTAGTCAGCTTTAGGTTTAGTTTTCACAAGATCGCGCCTGTCAGGGATACTTCAAGTTCATCTGAATCATTATCCAAGTGCCAATGGAAAAGTTGTGGCGTCAGCACTGCTTTCTGTAACCTGTCTGATGTTGATGACTAAGATACCTAACTTGGGATTGGAACTTCGATTCAGATTCACACAAATGGAATTTTCTCGCTACGGCAGACGAAACATTGTCGCATTATACTAGTCTTCCAAGGCCTCTTTGCATGACACCCATCAAATGACATGCTAGCCCGGACAGCAATGCCAGCCTCATCTGCGATGGACGACGAGGCGCCTGATGCTTTCCGTGCTCCACGAGCATGATTCGTTTGAACACAGTCTTCATTGCACTATCCACTTGCCCATTCCTGCTCAGACAACACCTCCATCTCCACCTCCAGCCATATCCCTTTTAAGCTGGAACTGGTGTATTCCAACGCCATCACCATGCTTATCCCCCTCCTCGGACGTCTTGAGCACCTACATCTCAGGCGAATCGACGACTTGATGGGACAGTCGGCAGATATCCAAGAATAATAGATTGTCGCACGAAACCGATAGATTTGTCTGTGGGTCTATCTACTCTCTTCACAACCAGCGAATTCGCTTTATGCGACATGTGCAGCCGGGACGGAGTGGGATCGGGGCCCCGCTCACGAGTCACCCTCCCACAGCGGTCGTCTTTGACAGATAGCCATACTAGTCAAGCGCAGGCTTTGACTGCCGCATACTCGTTCAGTCGCTGTTCGTCTATCTCTCTGCTAGCGAAGTTGTCAAGTCAAATAAATGGGCTGGGGTCGAAGTTGTTCCTACCTCGGCAGATGCCTGAGTTGGCCTCGTCGCCTCTCATCCAATCCCTAGCTCGTCCTTCTTCTCGCTCACATTGGTTTTCAGTGTCGTTTTGGCTGTACTCTGCTCATCCCATTGTGGCATGTGACTGAATGCGCAAGGACAGACCCCCCTTTTGGTACCAGTTGCAATCCGTCCATCGCATCGCATCAATTCTCGCGCCCCCTTGGTCTATTCATACTCGTCCATCCCCCCCTCCCCCAACGAGCTTCACCAGAGTCACCTGCACATACGTGCCACTGGCGCTGTCCGAGGCTCTGAAATGGCACCTTAGTCCCTCTCATGTCAATGCTCAACCCGCTAACGCCACGACTCCCTCGCTCTAGCATCACAGTTAGTAGAATTGAAGATTGACTTAAACATTGGACAAAACGGAATCCAGGCTGGTTTTGAGCAATCTAGAGTGGGCGCAGAGTGTTCTGGAGTGCTCCAGACATCGTTTCGTCGAATATTTAGACCAGTCTTGAATGCTGGTAACCGCGTTGTGTCTTCCCCTTACGGGCGCCGCCCAAGGTATCTACCTTGATTTACACAAGTTCGCTGTGGTTAACGTGATAGAATACAGCCTCAATAAACGCCAGGGAACCTCGACACCGAGCACACCTGGTTCAATACCCATTGTTGAACGGATGGCGTTGGACTTTGAGAGCGTTGAGGAAATACCCCGTAACCACAGCGCACAAGTCGACGCGTCGGCAGTCTTCAGGAAATTCTGGTACACGACACTTCTGTTGCCCAGAAAATGGGTGTTTATTCGTCCCCGGGGGAACACAAGAAAAGCGTATCAGGGACGAGCGTCGAAAACAAAAGCCCACTCTATTTCGCTGTAATATACTTTGCTCCAGGTGACTACCACCGCTTCCACGGCCCCATTGCATTGGTCGTTGAGAAACGAAGACATTTTGTGATTCCTTCTAGGAGTATCACACCCATTCCAGGCGAACTGCTTTCGGTATCCCTATACATGGGTAAGCATTACCACTACCTGTTCGTGCTCGACGAGCTGGTGGCACTCCTCAACCGATGGTAATACGGTTTCTTCAGCATGGTCCTCGGCAGCACAACTAACGTCGGTAGTATCAAAGTGGACTTTGACTCTGTAAACACGCATGGGACATCCTTCCAAACACAGAACTTACAAATCTTGCTTACCTCCTCAAGGCCCTTCGCATAAACCTCATGCCAACGACACACGTGAAGGGGACAGGAGCGACATGGTATCGCGTGGTTGGGTGGTCAACTATGCACCAAACGGTTGCTCACATGGAGCGTGCGACGGGGACGCGAGACTCGCGTGTGCTCGTTCAGTGAATCGATTGCTCCAGGGTTTCCCTCTGCCTTTCGATCGCCGTCCTGACTCAGCTGGCAACATGGTAGGCCACAAAAAAAAAAATACTGGCAACCGTCAGAAAGGCGGCAGGAACATTGTGTGGCTTGAAAGGTGCTGTATATTTTGTGCAGTCGCAATCATCTGTGGTGTTGATGATATTGGGATTGGAACTCCGACAGCGTCAACACGTAATACTTTCCGCGCTCCGCTGCGACCAACTGTTCCGAGAACAGTATCCGTTGCACTACTATTCCCGCTCAGACAACACCTCCATCTCCAGCCATCCTCCAGTAGATGATATACACATCGCCATTACTACGCCTATCCTCCTTTGGCATCTTAAGCATCTGCATGTCAGGCGAATTGACGACATGACGGGGGAAGTCCAAGAACAAGAGGTCGCCGCTTGAAACCAATAGCCTATATGCCTGTGGGTCTATCTACTCTCTTTACAACCAGCGAGTTCGCTGTTTATGGACATGTGCTGCGAGGACGGGGTGGGATTGGGGTCTCGCTCACCCGCTCACGCCAGCCTTCTTCGGCAGACAGCCGTGCTAGTCAAGTGCGGGCTTTAACAGATGCATACGTCGTTCGGCCATTGTTCGTCTATCTGTCTGCTAGCGAATTTATGGCCGCATCTAGTTTTGTCAAGTCAAATAGATGGGCTGGGGTCGAGGTTATTCCTACCCCTCCTTAGCTTGTTCCGGTTTTCAGTGTCGTTTCGGCTGTACTCTGTTCATCCCAATGATCCCATTGTGACATGTGACTGTATGCGCAAGGACAGATCCCCCTTTGATTACCAGGTACAATCCGTATCTGGCGTCAAATCATTTCTGGAAATGCGCTCTATTTCACTATAATATACCTTGCTCCAGGCGATTAGCACCGTTTCCACAGCCCCACTGCATGGGTAGTCGAGAAACGAAGACATTTTGTTGGTGCGTGATTCCACCCTGGGGTCATCTTAGTGTCTCCTCAGTGCGGGCGAACTATTTCCGGCATTCTCGTACATAAATAGGCCCATCTCCGGGGCCTGTGAACGCTCAACGAGCGGGTGCCACTCCTCAGCCGATGGTGATACGGTTTCTTCAGCATGGTCCCCGTCACGTAGATAGCATGAAAGTGAACTTTGACTCTGTAGGCATGCCTGGGACATCCTTCCAAACGCAGAACTGGCAAAGCTTGCTTACCTCCGTAAGGCCCTTTACACGAACCTCCGTGGCCGTCCGCCTTCGCCAGGGACGTATACCGAAGCCGTCGATTCTGCTGTGTCCTTATTGTCCAACGAGCTGTCTCTGAATCCAGCACAAGAAATGGGTGACCTCTGTCTCGGGAGTCCGATCATCCTCATGTTCGAAGCACCGAAGAATTTTGAGTTTGCTATCAAAATGGACCAGTGGCTCAAGGTGGGCAACTGGGATATTTCTAGGGAGATCACAACAGCTGGGAACCTCAAGCAGAGGACGGAATGATGGTCACATCACCTGGCCTTCGCATACCCCCGTGCCGACTTCCTTGCTCGCTGATGAGAGATCGGAGGGAGTTCATTCGTTCACCCGTGCCGTGGCTTGAGTGCACGATCCACATCTTGCATGGTCCGACGTTGGTCGCATTCCATAGTTTATCGTGGCAATATGTATATACCTGCACTCTTATTCCACTATGTATATCCAGCACGAGTCTTGGAAGGGTTTCGCGAAGAGGCTTGTTCTCCATGATGGCTGATCGAATTTAGCATCTGTCATAGACAACTCCGTGCACGGCATTGTGAAGCCAAACGGTCCTGCGAACGAATTCAACTGAGAAACTGGCTCTCCCAATGTCAGATTTCACACTGACAACATTGAAACATTTCTACACGCTAGTCAAAACGTAGTACAAGATATAACACACGGAGAGGAAGACATCAATCACCAGTACGTTACGGTGGATATCCAGTTGACAACGAAGCCGACGAGGTCAACCATCAGTACGCTATGGTGGACATCTGGTTGCTGAGGAAGCCGACTGTCTGGGGACGCTCCAGCCGCTCCAGCAAGCTTAGCGAATCCTATTTGCTTATTACCGATATCGAACTTTGTGTAGACGTTTCGGAGGAACGGATCCCCAACAATCCAGAATGCTGTTTCAACAAAGCGGAAAAGAAAGAACAATGAGCATGATCTCAACGCAGAGCACCGCAAGCACGCAACGCGAATATTGACATTATGAATGTGAGACACTCACAAACATCCATGCCCACGATGCGACTAACACACTTTGTCGAATCAGAAGGGAGCGGCTGAAGCTTGAGGGTATCTGCGGGGATGGGGAACGATGTGGCCCCAAAGGTGAAGCTGACGTCCGGGAAGGCATCACATGGGACTGCGGAGTGTTAATGAGGTGACGAAAATGAAGCAACTGCAGACATACAAGAGTAGAAATCTCTCCCGTTCTGTTTCAGCAACGTAGCCCCTCCAAGCTTATTGTAGAGGTCTGTGATCTCCGCGTAAGGACCAACAATGACGTCGGCACCGGTGTCAATTCTGCAATCGATGTTGGACTGAATTATCTCTCCGTTACTCTTGATGTTATCCATCTTGACTTGCCAGTGATCCTGAACACCGAATATCAGTGATGGTCGAGAACAACCCTAACCCGACGCTCACCTCTTGCGTAACAGGGGTATAGGTGAATTCACCATCGTACAGATTCTCGTTCGCGCCACCAAGGTACAACTCCGATCCAGCGTCTGCGAATTTGAATGAAAACACTGGCTCATCTATCTGACCCTGGGAGACTAAAGTCTGAAGGATGGGGCTCTCATCAAGAGGGGCAGACGGGCCGCCCAATCCCATTATACCATCCGGAGGGAAATGGTCTTTTGCAAAGCCAACAGAGTACTTTGTGCCAACGCCAAAGGTTTGTTCTTTCGCCTACTCAGCCGTCAGTCATCATAATGTCGAGCACACAAACCGAGATGTATACCGTGAGTCCGGCGATAGTAACAGTGTCATTGTACGCTTTGGCCGAAAGAGTAGCATCATCTGCATACTCAAGGTTGTAAGAGTATTCCAAGTAGCAAGCACTTGTAGAAAGGCAGGGTTTGAACTTGGCGTGGCCATCACAGTTTTCTGTACAGTCGGGCCCTGGCAAGACGAGGTCACTGAAATCGGATTTAGTAAGCACAGTGGTACTGGATGACGGAAACATGCCTCGACCCTGTGTCGAAGTTCACTGCCAGAAAGGGTAAGTCGTTCGTTCATTGACAATGCAAAAAAGCTCACCCGTGAAGTTCTGGGGAGGAGTACCCACAGAAATAGAGCCATACCACGTCTTATGCTCATCGGTCACAGGAACAGCACCAGTCCCACGCCTCTGGATTCTCTTCATAGCAGCGGGGTGTGAAGCTCCTGTATTCTTCTCCAAATTGTCTAAACCACGAAGGATTTTACTACAATGGATATTTGAGTTCATGCAAAACGGAAGAAGAATACGACGTACGCCTCGATTGATGCAACATGAAAGTTGAGTGCTTCAATGTCAATGTTTCCATCGGCATTCAGGAACCCTGAGCGTTTGGTGATGGGAATGGCCACACCAGTCTTCTGCCCCACAGGCTGCGGCACTGCTGCAGTCAAGACAGCCAGCGCAACGATAGATGTTGCGAGAGTGAAGCGCATACTGGACAGGTCTGTGCTGCGCACAGAAGGGATAAAAGTGATGGTTGTATAACTCGATGGGGCCCCATCTTTTAAGGCGCTCCGGCCTGGGGTGAAGTGTCGTGTCAGACATCTTTACGATCAGAATCTCCGGAAGCTCATTGGTTCAGTTTACGCCACTTATGTTGCTGCATTGCAGGGCTGCCCAATTCTTCTTGAGTTCAGGTCAGGGGGGAGGCTAAGCGTGTCACGGTTACGGCAAGCGCATTACAGATTTCGAGGAGACGGCAGCTTCGCCGGCCGTGTCTCCAACTGGAATGCAAAGTTACCCCGAGCGGTTTGTAGACGATAAGTACTTTAGCTATAGCCTTCACGACTCTACCACAAGGTGGGGGGGCTGTAATTGGAGGACGGCTAGCAAAAAAGGAGATTCAGGGTCATTACTGCGCTAAAACCGAGTTGCAGGTGCCGGGGCACCCGCCGCACTTCTGTGCAACTTGAATGCTGATCCGGGCCGGCCTAGTCAACTCGTCGTACATGACGCACTAGCGTCGACACCTTGTACTAAATCCCTATTCCATTGTGTTGACCTAATCTGTCAGACCTAAACTTGCGAAGAACTGAGCACCCAGAATGAGGCCTCACCCAATGGTGTATACATATGTACTTACCTGGTTGGCTACGTACAAAGTGGTCACAATGTCATCGGCAAGGATAATGTGAACATGATATCATGATCGCCGTCCTGGCCCGCTGAGCTGGGAACTTGGCCGCATGATGGTAAGCCACCAGAAAAAAAAAATACGGGCAGCCGTCAGAAAGATGGGAGGAATGTTACATATATGGCGTGAAAGTGCATTCTTCACCCTGCCAAGATCATAGCTGTCAACTTCATATATAGAATGGAAGTCTTACGTTGGAACGGAGTCCCCAGGACTGTTGGCAAAGTTGTGTCGTCAGCACTGTTGTTGATGTGACCACTAAGACGCCCAAATTGGGATTGGAACTCCGATACCTCCCACGCCATGCTAACTCAGACAGCCACGCCAGTACGACGAGCGCGCCTGATGCTTTCCGCGCACCACGAGCATTCGTTCGAATGCAACCTTCGTTGCACTACCTATTCCCGCTCAGATGACACCTCCACCTCCAGTGAGTGTCCCCAATGCTATCACCACGCTTATCCTTTTCTTCAGGCATCTTGAGCACCAACATCTCAGGCGAATTGACGACTTAACGGGACAGTCAGCAGATATCCAAGAGAAATAGGTTGTCGCACGATAGATTTGTCTGTGGGTCTTCACAACCAGCGAATTCGCTGTTTACGCGACATGTGCAACCGGGACGGGAGGGTGAGCGAGGCCCCGATCCCATCTCACAGCCTTCTGCGACAGATAGCCGTGCTATTCAAGCGGGGGCTTTAACCGCCGCATATGTCGCTCGGCCGTCGTTTGTCTATCTGTCTGCTAGTTAATTTAGCGCCGCATTGCGTGTTGTCAAGTCAAGTACATGGGGTGCGGTCGAGGTTGTTCCTATCCCACCCTAGCTCGTCCTTGTTCTCGCGCACATTGGTTTTCCGTGTTTTGGCTGCACCCTACTCATTCTACCGTGACATATGACTGTAAGCGCAAGGACAGATCCCCCTTTGGTACCAGGTGCAATCTATACATTGCATCGCATCAATTCTCGTGCCCCCTTGGTCTATTGTCATCTTCCCTGCTGGAGGAGTATGATATTTCGGAATGTGACTCATACTCAACCATCCTCCCTTCCCTGGACCACTCGCGCATACGTGTCACCGGCCCTGTCCGATGCTCTGAAATAGTAGCGCCTCACTCCCTCTCCCCTGTCAATCCTCAACCCGCTAACCGCCTCGCTCTCCCCCTTAGAGGCGCTGCCCAAGGTTTTACCTTTGCTTACGCGAGTTCGCTATTGTTAAAGGGATAGATATTCAGCCTCGATAAACTTCAGGGAACCTCGACACCGAGCAAACCTGGTCCGATGGCCCTTGTTAAACAAACGGCGCCGGATCCTGGGAGCGTCAAGGAAATGCCCCATAAACTCGTTGCACAAGTCGACGCGCCGGTAGCGCGGGAAGGCAGTTTTCAGGAAATTCTACACGATGCTTATGTGAGTCGCCCGGGAAGTGGGTGTTCAATCGTCCTTGGGGAACGCAAGAGAAGTGTATCAGGGACTAGCGTCAGAAATGGAAACCCACTCTAATTCGCTGTAGTATACCTTGCTCCAGGTGATTACCACCGTTTCCACAACCTCAACACATGGGTAGTCGAGAAACGGAGACATCTTGTGATTCCGCCTCGCAGTATCACATTCATACTGTTTTCGGCGTCCTGCGTTTAAGCCGTCTACTCCGCTGCCTCCTTATTGTTCAATGGGCAGCCTCTGACTCCAGCGCAAGAAGTGGGTGGCTTCTGTCTTCCGAGTACGATTGTCCTGGTGTTCGAAGCCTCGAAGATCTTTGGGTTTGCCATCAAGGCAGACCGGCGGGTCAAGGTTGTTCTTGGAGAGATCACAACAGATGGTAACCCTAAGCAGAGGACGGACTGATGGTCAGATCACCTGGCCTTCTCGTTCCCCTGCACCGACCTCCTTGCTCGTCGATGAGAGATCGGGGGCAGTTCATTCGTTCACCCGTGCCATGGCTCGAGTGTGCGATCCGACGTTGGGCGCATTCCATACTTGTTATGACTATCATGAATATATCGCGGCAATCCGTAGCCGAGTGCAACAGTGCTTCTGCTGGTGTAACTCACGATCAGGCACTGACCAAACGCATTCCCATCCGAGTCGCTCCAGCCATTCGATGACTGGCTAATATTTGTGGTCGTGGAAGGGTTTCGTGAACAGGCTCGTTCCTCATGTTGATCGAAGGAAACTAGCATGCGTCATAGACAACTCCGTGCACGGCGTTGTGAAGCCGAACAGTGTTACGAACATATTCAACTGAGAAGCTGCCTCTCGCACCGATATCAGATCCTGCGGACCTGCGCTGACAACATTGAAATATTTCTCGACACTACTACATGAGTTACGTCGTGAGCACGTTCATCCACACCACGCATCAGGTTACAACAAGAAGGAATCATAATCTGGACAAGTCAAAGCAGCCCCAATATATCTCAATATACAAACTAGCCAAAACGTAGTACAGGACATAAGACGCGGAGGGGAAGACGTCAATCATAAGCGCGTTATTGTGGACATCCTGATTCTGATGAAGCCGACTCTGCAGGAGGTCTTCAAGCAAGCTTGGCGAATCCAACTTGATTATTACCGAGATCAAACTTTGTGTAGACATTTCGGAGGAACACATCCCCGACAATCCAGAATGCTGTTTCGACAAAATGGGAAAGAAAGAGCGATGAGGATGATGCCAACGCAGAGAACCGCAAGCACGCAAAGCAAATATCGACATTACGAATGTGAGACACTCACAAGTACCTATATTTTGGCCCACGATGCCACTAAGACAGAGTGGTGAACCGGGAGAGATCGGCCCCAGGTTGAGTGTATCTGCGGAGATGGGGAACGATTTTCCCCCAAAGGTGAAGTTGACGCTCGGGAAGGATTTGCATGGGACTGCGGAGTGTTAATCAGGTGACGGAAACGAAGCAACTGCAAACATACAGCTGTATTGACCTGACCCTACCGGGATCCCACCAAGCGCAGCGTAAAAGATTGCGACTTGGGAGGGAACACCAATAATGAGGGTGGTGCCGGTGTCAATGATAGAATCGACCTTGCTCAGAATTGTCTTTCCGTTACCCTTGATACTATCTATTTTGACTTCCCAGTAACCCTAAACACTCAACATCAGTGACGGTCGAGAAAGCGCCGACCTGCTGCTCACCTGCTTCGTAACGGGAGCATAGCTAAAGTCGCCAGTGTACATTGCCGGGTTCGCACCACCAAGGTACAGCTCCGATCCAGAGGCTGCGAGTTTGAACGAAAACACTGGCGCACTCGTCTGACCCTCCGAAACTAAAGTCTGAAAGACGGGGCTTGCAGCATAAGCAGAGACCGACTGGTAAG
Organism: Lanmaoa pseudosensibilis; assembly: GCA_038092875.1. Classification (NCBI taxonomy): domain Eukaryota; kingdom Fungi; phylum Basidiomycota; class Agaricomycetes; order Boletales; family Boletaceae; genus Lanmaoa; species Lanmaoa pseudosensibilis. The sequence continues at coordinate 17,668 of JBBPRF010000343.1, read as the reverse complement.
CCATTCCCATCAGACCATCTGGAGGGGATTGGGACACTGCAAGACTAGAAGAGTACTGCGTGGCAACGCCGAGGGTTTGGCCTTTCGCCTGATGAACCGTCAGTCACCATAATGTCGAGAACAGAAACCGAGTATACCATGAGTCCGTCGAGAGTAACCGTATCATTATACTGTTCGCCCGAAACAGTAGATCCATCCCCATACTCGAGGGTGAAGGTCTTCTTTAAGTCCTGAGCAGTTGAAGAACGGCTGGGATTGTAGATGGTGTGGCCGGCACAGTTCTCTGTACAGTTGGGCCCCGGCAAGAAGAGATCACTGAAATCGGGCTTAGCAAGCACACCAGTACTGAATTATGGAAACATGCCTCGAGCCTGTGTCGAAGTCCACTTCCAGAAAGGGTATAGTCGTGCGTTCATTGACAGTGCAAAAAAGCTCACCGGTGAAGGTGTTGGCAGGAGTACCAACAGAAATAGAGCCGTACCACATCACACTCTTGTAGTCAGTAAGGGGAACAGCACCAGTGCCGCGCCTCTGGATTCCCTTCAAGGCAGCGGGGTGTGGAGCTCCAGTATTCTTCTTGAAATTGTCGAATCCACGACGGATTTTACTACGTACGGATGTTTCAGTTGATGCGAAGTGAAAGAGGAATATGACGTACGCCTTGGTCGATTCAACATGAGAGTTGAGTGCTTCAAAGTCGACACTGTTGTCGGCATTGACGAACCCTGAGCGTTTGGTGATGGGGATGGCCACCCCAATCTTCTGCCCTACAGGGCGGGGCGCTGCTGCAGTCAAGACAGCCAGCGCCGCGATGGACGTCGCGAGAGTAAAGTGCATACTGGATACGTCTATACTACGCAGGGAAGGGATGAAAATCGATGGACGTACAACTCGAACTTCGAAGCCCCACCTTTTAAAGTGCTCTCACCCGAGCCGTGTCGAACATCTTTACGGTCAGAATCTCCGGAAGCTGATCGGTTCGGTTTATGCACCTTAGCACACCACGTGCCGGCAGCTGCTGGGTCAATGAGAAAACCTTGAACTAGACCAAAAGTAAAAGCTTAAAGCAACTCTCCAGCAGGTTCGTCCAACTGCCAATGGGGGCGATGGAGTTGGGGTATATGAAAGGTGTCGACGCTAGCGTGTTACGAAAAGTGAACAAGTCATTGGTGCCCCGGACCGAACGGATTCTGGGGTGACAGCAACCCCGCGGGCTGTCTCCAACTTGAATGCAATGTGATCCCGAGCAAGACGATAAATACAGTGGGCGTTCTAATGTCGGAGAGATGATATCATAATTGCCGTTTTGGCCTAGCTGACAACTTGGCCATGGTAAGTCACTGGGAGCCATCGGAAAGGGAGGAATCCTGTGTGTCCTGAAAGGCATAGTGCTTCATGCTGCCAAAATCAACCGTCAACAGCATGCATCATGATGCATGGAATGGAAGTCTTACATAGCGTGATCACGAGCGGGAAACGAATTCCGGGATCGTTGTCTGTGCAGTGTGCACACCGCTGCAGGGCAAACCCAAGTGTTTCCTGGGACTTAAGGCCAATAGGGTTAACTCTGAATCGATACCGGATGAGTCAATACTTGGCTGTACACAACATACTTAGCATGGGATCAATGGCCTTTTTATGTACACCACTTTACTGCATGTTGAAAGACTGTTGCAATCGAAGAAGGCTGCGTGTGAAAACGGTCATGAATCAAGCTAATCGAAAAAAAATGTACTACGGTACAGTCCAGGAAAAAGGAAATTTTGAATTGAAAAGACCCTTAAATTTCCTTATAAGGCTATGCATTATGAGAAAGTGTACTGTAGCTGAACTAGAAGTGTGATGCTGTAAACTTATAATGGGCAGTTGGGAACTAGCCGCATCGTCATTAGTTGCTTTCGAATTTCAACTTTTATTTTTGTGTTACTAACACTAGTCCTTCCAAGGTTGGTGTACCTACTATATCCACTCGGACGATATCCTGCCGGACAGCAATGCCATTATGCGAAGTATCGGCGATGGACGACGAGCGCACCTGTCAGATGCTTTCCACGCTCCACGAGCATTCGTTCGAGCACAGGCTTCGTTGCACTACCCATTCCGCTCAGACAATACCTCCACCTCCAGCCGACCCCCCTTCGAGCCAGAAGTGGTTGCCCTCAATGCCATCACCAGATTCACCCAACCTATCCTCCTCCTCTCGGGCGAGTTGATGAATTGACGGGACAATCGGCAGATATCCAAGAACAAGAGGTCGTCGCACGAAACCAATAGATTTGTCTGTACTCTGTGACTCTATCTAGTACTCTCTTCAAAACCAGCGAATTCGCTGTTTACGCGACATGGCGGTGTGCAGGTGGGACGGGATGGGATCAGGGTTTCATTCACCCTCTCAGGAAGGTCTTCTTCGACAGACGCACGGATGGATCCGAGACTAAGCTCTTTCTAAATCCCGTACGAAATGTAAAGGTAGCGCTCTATACTTCAAGTTTAGTACAGTCAACTCTCTCATAACCCATACCCCTTCTGGCGGCGCTGGTGGCCGAATCGTCAATCCAATGGGGTATGTCTTATGGGGACAATATGTAGCTCTGAGGTCATACTGCAAATTACCCACTGAGGGTCTTGTGTAATTTTTAGTTTTGCGCGTGCCAGATGTCTCCGAAGGGGTATGGGTTATGAGAGAGTTGACTGTAGTCTCTTTTCCGAGTCCTTTGAACCGAGGACTGTTAAGAAGTGTGAACTGCTCTCTACGGCCACCTTCACTTCGTCCACAGACATGATCTCATCTGCAACATCCGCTCCGTCCTTTCCTCCATAGCCCTCTTTGTCTTTCTCGCCCCTTCTTCCTTCTACTCCTCCGCTCCTGCTCTGCGTTTCGTTCGATCCTTCCCGCGAGGGCCTTGTCGACTTTTACGGACGTCGCAGCGCCGTCCTTGCGCGTACGTATACGGGTATCCGCCAATTCTTCGAGGCGTTATTCTCGCGGTGCTCTGCATATGCGAAAGGATTGGTGATGGCTTTACACCGTACCCTAAACCGGATCGTTTAGGTTCATTTGACTCTAGTGTGTACATTAGCGAGGAAGCCGCGAATGCAGCGACTGCCGTGCCGTGGTGCAGTTGTGAGTGTACCGTCTGCTTTCCATCACTCGAGCTAATTTGTCTAGGTCGGTGCGATTGGTATCACTGGTCCGCTTGGTTGGGGTATGCATTTGCTCTGCATGGAAACAGTCCTTACAAGCTTATAAACAACCCTCAACCTATGGCCCAGATCTTCTTGAACAGCTTCGGACAAACGGGCACTCTCGTCATATGGTCGTTCGTCGTCCTTGGACAGTGAGTACTCGTTTAGCCTACTCATATCCTCTTAGTTTTATCTCGTGGTTAGATATATGATGAGATCCGGCATGGTGAATCTTTTTTTGCTATTTTCGGACGTATTTCGGGCATTAACACCTCATTCTAGTTCCTTGCTGCCTCACGCCAATCCTTCGCGTTCGCTCGTGATGGTGCCCTTCCGTTTTCAAGCATACTGTACCGCATGGACAGCTTTGCTGGCACGCTAGTGAATACTATCTGGTTTGTTGCCGCGGTCGGCGGTCACTATCCTGCTAGGCCTTCGTTCGCTCGCAGGCTCTCAAGCTATCAATGACGGAGCTGTATGTTACATATTCCATCCCAATCGCAGCGCGGTTCGTCTTCAAAAACAACTTCAAGCTTGGACCATTTAATCTCGGAATATTGGAGTCTCTCCCAGGATGCATAGGACAAAGAATGAAAGCTGATGCCATATCCTACCAAGTCTGCCCATCGGCATTATTTCGCTCTCATTCGTGGCGTTCATGGACATCGTGTTCTTCTTTCCTACTACACCTACACCACGGACGAGCACACCGAGCATGGACTGCACAGTCGTAGGTATTTTTTTTTGTGCTCCTTGTTTATTGTCCTACGAGGCTTGTAGAGCCACTTGGACAGTACGTACGGGTTGTGTCCAAGTATGAGGTATAGTAGGTGGTCGTGGGTGTGCTCTCGCAGTTACTCATCTGGTACTACTTCCCCGTGTATGGCGGTGTGCACTGGTTCACTTGTCTCGTGCGGAACGTGGGCAACGACGATGTTGCAGAAAATGTGAGCAGGGATTCTTTTCAGTGGTTGTGGATGAGAAAAATGCAGTAATGTTATATCTGACGTCGGTGATGTCGCTACATATCGTTATTATTTACTCACCCTTGGATTTACTCTGCACCCTTACATTTAGATTGAGGGGACGTGCTGAACATGACATCTATTCGATGACTTCAGGTGTGGATGGCTTTTTGTTTGGCGAGGGCCTCATGCAATCTTCGACTTGGTTTCTATGTGGTTGATGGAGCAGGGGATTTGTCACATTCATTCCTACGGCGCCAGACACTCATTCCCTCACTCTTACCCTCACCCTGAAACACACGATCACTCATTCACTAAGAGCCGCAACACCTGACAACTTCAACTTGACGCGGTCCAAACAAAGTACAACAAGCAAACACGGGTAATAGTCTGACAGTTGACGTCTGTAGTCAACGATGATTGCAATACGCAGAGTTTGACGGTCCAAGACGAGCGGGCGTTTCAAGGTGACGTCAAAATGCTCGGATATGGCTGAGCATTTTTCGAGATCGTGATGTGAGAGCGTTCACAAGGTCCTGTTCCTTGGATGCACGCGGCAATGGCGGAGCCGGCACTTTGGCCCTCAAAGTAGGCGCCTTGTAAGAAACCTGGGGGAGCGCATCAGTGAATACGGTGGAGCGGAGCTGCAATGAATGACGGAATGACGGACCAAAGTACTTCACGCTGGTAGCTTCGCCCGCGAACCACAGGTGGTTGTTGAGCGTCGCTTTCAAGTTTTCCGAGTGGGAAGGGACATAGGACGGTCCCCAGTTCGAGTACGAGCCCCGGAACAGCTTGTTCGCGGTCCAAGTCGGGAAGTAAATGGCGATGGGTTGGGGAACTTTGATGTTTGGGTACATGGTCTGGAGGACTTGCACGACTTCCGACTGGACTTGGGCAGGCGTGAGTTGCTCGACGTAGAGAGACCAATCCCCCTGAAAGAGCCATGAGAACAGTAGTCCTTTCGTGGACTGAGGATTCACATACGGTGACTGTGACAAAGACGGTACCAGAACCTGGGAGGAATCCGAAGTGATCCATGCTCTGCCAAACGGGATATTTCCCTCTTTGCTCGGCCGCATACAATCCAAACTAGCAACGATGTTAATAATAAAAATTTGTTAGTGCAGTATAAAGCTTACCTGCGTCGGGAACCAGAAGGTCTCGTTGAATTGAAGGAAAATTTTTGTGTATGTAGCCTAGGGGCATGTTAAGTACCGAAGCCTGATCACAACGGACGACTGACCATTGTAATGCTATTGATGGCCTCAAATTTCCAACCGGGCAACGGTGGTTGGAAGGTAACATCACTGTTTTGCAAGACGCCAACACTGAACGTGCACAAAACATGATCAGCAGTGATTGTCAAGCCACTGGTCGTGTGCACCGTGACGCTGTCCTCGCCATAGTCGATGAGGTCGACGATCTCGTTATAGATCACCTGTTGCGGTTGTAGAAATTCCGTTGCTTCCGCTTGGGCAATGTATGAGAATCCTCGCTGGTCGACGCACATCTGGTTGATACCGGAAAACCCTCCAGATTCGGTAACGTATGTGAAATTATTGTTCTATCGAAAGTGAGGATGGAACCAGGAATATGTCAACCCAGTCCTTACCCACGCGGAAGCGAGCCATGAAGTTTGCGAAGGTGACTGAAGATGACTCAAAGAGTGGTTCAAGGTCTACATCAAATTGCATACCTGTGCAACTGCATTGAGTTGGTAATCAATCGAAGTAATTAGCACTCATCACCACAAAAAAAATAAGATATGACTTGCATTCCTGACGAACGGATCAGCCAAGTCTACGTACAAGGCAGCTGCTACTTACAAAATCGATCTGGAAGTAGTCGCTGGCGACTTCTTGTGGTGTTTTTGGGCTGATATCCATGATACCGTACGCCGATCTCAGGCTCAGATCAACTTCGCCTTCTTCTAACCGCTGGCCTGGTTCGCGAGGATCAGGCAGCGTTCGAGATGAAGAAGGAAGTTCAATTTACCTGCGACAACAGTAGCCTCATCAAAATTATCAACCGCCTTGTTGACCACGTCAGTGTAGTCGTTGTAACCACTGTCGTCGTAGGTAGCTAGGGTCCATGAGCACGTTGTACGTATCCCTAAAGGTAAAATAATATACATACTAAGATTTCCATAGTCAGTGTAGACGGTAGTTAGATTGTGTTTGAGTGCCAATTCCCAGATGGGATTCGCAGTGCCATTGCCTTCCTGTGTTCCTTGGACCCAATTTGCGCCCGCCTCGACGACGACTTGTTTACCAGTGACACCGAACGTCACGTGACTCATACGGCCACCCAACTCGGACTTCGCATCCAGGATGATGAAGTCGTCGATGCCTTGTTCGTGAAGCGTTCGAGCCGCAATGACACCCGTCATACCACCGCCGAGGATAAGGACGGTGGTATGCTTGGCTGTGTTTGCATTCTGAGCGAATACACCTGAGAAGATATATAATAGTCCAAGCAGAGCAAATCGGCGCGACACTCTGGAGAGAAACATGTCAGAACGGTAGGGAAGAGGCACCAAAGACACTAACCGCAAACAGACATTTATAAATGACGAAGGGGCTGGGAAGCGAAGAAGAACTTGGCGCCAATCACGCAACCAACCCAGAAGCAGCGGGATGAAGAAAGCGCCACCGATCAATAGAATAGCCGACCCCTCAACGAACCCCAGAATGTAAGTCCCGATGGGCCTGACTGACGTTACCTTAGCCAAGTTCTCGACCTACTACGAGTAAGTGTTTACATACCGCGTGACCAGCCCAGCACTTCTTAGACCCGGCTAGGAATCAGCAGAAATGTCGAACGTTCCAAATAGCTGTTAATAACGTCGGTTATTAACCAGGTATTAACACCTGAACATGCTCGAAGGAGTTTGGTAGCGCCGCTCTGAGCCCGCATATCAAATCAGCGCCGGGAAGACGCCCGCCTATGGAGTTGCCACTGGCACCCGGATCCATCATCTCTCGCCTCAAACGAACGCGTTTCGAAACCTCCTCGCCCACTTATGAGTGCTCTTGAGTCTTTCGTGATGTCCCTTCGCAGCTACCCGTTGATGACCTGGGCACATCCAAATATAAAGTGTTCCTAAGTACCATTCGATTCAGAAGCCGACTTGCGTGACCGAGTCCGGAGTGGAAGCGAAATTGGGGCATTGAATTGAAACAGTCCAAGCAGGTTTTCGGAGGAAGACACGAACCAAGGGAGGCTGTACTTTTGTGCCATCGACGAGTGCGGCAAGCCAATATCGGCCGTAGTGGACATCCCCGAGACCTTTCAATGCAGTCCTGAGGATAATGTCATAAAAAGTGAGGTGTCGACTCATTACTGCTGGAAAGCGTTTTAGCCAGATTCGGAGTGCACATCGCAACCAATCAAAATTCCGAGACGTAATATTAGATTACACAATGCGGAGTGACAAAGCGGAATTTGGGGCAGGGATCCCTTTTGTCCAACGTTAAGTTCGAGCGTTTCGCTATTGGCACTTAGGGAAAGGGTAAGAGGAAACCTTGCTTGAAAAGGGATGTCTTCGATTGTGTATAGAAACCAGCATTTGATTGCATGTATAAACGTGGCAATGTAGGTGACAGTGGCCAAAAGCGTGAAGAACGAATGTGAGGACGAACATAAGTGTAAGAGCAGAGAGCGTAGGGCGCATGTGAATCGTCGCGATGATGACAACAAAACAAGAGAAGCAGGAAAACGAGCACGGCTGCAAGTTCGAACAGCAAAATGTCAGAAATTACTTGTCAAGGAATCCTGCGTTGTACAGGATGATATCTGCGAATCTTGGCAGTGGACTTTCCCGAATCCCCATACCGATCCGTTCCGCGTTCTCAGTTCTCGGGCGTATGTTTCTTCTAAGCTCTGTAACCCTGCGCTTTCTGCCGCTCTTCAGTTCTGTATTCATACACGAGCTTCAGATGCAGTCTGCACACGTATGGAGGCCCTCGTGGTAACTCGTTTGCGAGCCTCAACTTAGTCATGCACATCACGTGAATGAGCAACACGTGAACGTAGTGTTTGAATTACGGGATGGAGAAACCTCGCTTTCCAAGCAAGGTAATTTCAATCTTGCTAATAGCATTCTGTTACTAGAAAGTCATGATGAGGCTCACCAAAACTTGGATGCTCTCCAGTCCCGAGTTCCTCTCGACAACACGGAACACTTTCCGAATCCAGTTCTTGAAGTTGGGTTGTCCTCCAAGCATCTTGATGAGCAAACTTGTCACGCAATCAGCTCCAAATCCTAAGTAGTCTGCTGACCTGAACTTTTTCTGAAGACCTTTCCTCAGAGAACGGTCTGGTCGCCACACTAAATCCTAAAGGCAAACCGCCATGGTGTCGTATTGGTGAAGACTGCGACCAGGTGCCATACTGAAATTCACCCGCATCTTTGCTGTGAGAGTTAAATCGAGTTTTCCTCGAAGTTGAACGTTGAACATTGAACCCTAAGACCTGCTTGCTCTGGAAGTGATTTGCAAGCGGACGAGAAGATACCACTCGTTTTTCATCTGCGTCAGCACGCAACTCGAGGATGCGTGCGCCACGAGATGACTCTCAAGCCGAGGGATTTGTAAAACTTTACACACAATATTTGCATACAGTACTTGCTAATATTAATAACTGCATGGTTTCCAACTGCTGTTCAAAGTGGCCATTGGCGGTGTCAAAGTTATATACTCCTGTTAGAGAGCTTAGAGCCCTACCACCGGAGCTACTGCCAGCAGAACTTGCGCCACCAACCTTCGCCCCCTAGAGTGCCTCTGATCTTGCCATAACTTTAATCCACCGCCATGATTGATATTTAATTCTATCAACTTCCTCTTGCATATCAGGTAATGCTGGTGCCACATGCCACTCGTACTCATTACGCCAGCGCCGGACTTAAGCCCACCCCGATCAGAGGTACTAGTACTGCTTAGTACCAGTAGGTTGTGGAGCTTAACAAAACCCTTGACCCATTCCCGGTGGTTTCGAGGCGCTACCAATCACAATAAGCTACTACCGCCGGTGCTGATACATACCACTGCGAGTCTGCGAACACGACCATTTCCGGGGACCTCGGTAAGTTTTGTCAGTCATCCTGCTCAAGTTACCCATGATCTTTATGGCCCACATTGTTGGAAACAGTCCAGGGCTTTCGTGATTACTCAGTGCCACTCGTATGGAAGCAGTAACTATCGATCATCTTGTCATATGCTGTCCTTGACCAAATTAACTCTAGTGGCACAGACACGCAACGTTGTGCTATTCGGCGAATGTGGTGTGGGTAAATCCTCCATCATCAACGCAGTGGTCGGGCGGCCGGTAGCTAAGACTTCCAATGACGTGCAAGGCTGCACCGATGTGAACGCCTCCTACAGTGTCACCCTGGACACGGGAATCAAAGTTAACCTTTGGGACACCATTGGACTAGACGAAGGCACCGCTGGCAGGATCCCTGCCGACCAAGCGAAGCAAAGTTTGAAACTGTTCTTGCAGAAGCAGATTGTGGCCCCGGAGGGTGTCGACCTCCTCCTGTATTGTGTTCGAGGAGCCAGTGACAAGAAAAGCTTACCGGTAAAGCGGGGTCACTGGGAAAAGTATCAATTCGTATTTGAAGAAGTATGCAACAAGAGGGTCCCCGTAGCGATGGTCGTCACCTATCTGGAGTCTTACAACCCGAGTGGAGATATGGACGCGTGGTGGGACCACAATGAGGGAAAGATATCGGAACTTGGTTTTCAGCTTTGTGCTCATGCATGCGTTGGCCTCCTTCCACCACAGTCCGGTGACACTGATGGCGATGTCAACCGAATTGAGGTCTCTAGGCGCATGCTACAAGAACTACTCTCCCGTGACTTCCTTCCTGTGAGTGTCACCTCGGACCTTCGACAAGATGATTGAAACGTCAATCGCACCAGCCTCGGAACGTACTTCTACTCGGAGATCGCGAAGACAGAGACGACTTCATTTACATGATGATCGCCTCATGCAACAAACAGAATTCCAATCACAAAGTTGAAGGCGTTTCATTTACCTATATCCCCGTCGCGTTCGGTGTGCACTCACACGTCAACCTTTGGAACATGAGTGGATTCGACGAAACCGACGATGACGCTCTCGTGACCGAGAAAAATCTAAAGCTCCTCGTCCGGGGAATCAAGCAAATGGCGGGCATTGACCTTCTCGTTTTCTGTTTTCGTGCGGGAAGACTCAAAGCTCGTCACGTTCGGAACTATAATCTCTTTCATGCAGCTATTTGTAGGAAGAAAGTACCGGTGACACTTGTCATTCTTGGACCCGAAGAAGGAGCCGATACGTGGTGGGAGAGAAATGAGCAGGATCTCAGACGAAAAGGTTTTCGTTTCGACAGGCATCTCTACATTCCTGGTGATCCTTGCCAACTCCCTAGCGGTGACCTGAACGACGCCGCTCGTCATCAACTCATCCACCTTATGCACGAGGAGTACACATTAGGCAGCTGGAGGATTGGCGATCACGCATTCTGGGTTACGGTGCCCAATGTGCGTGCAGTGGTCGGAGAGCTTTCTTGGCCGACGACCACTGTGGTCGTCTGTGACACGACAAGGCATGGCGCATTCGTAGGCATTGCACCAGATGTGCAGTCCTCTCTGCGGCGTGCCGTCGGCTTCCAACGGGAGCATCAATTTCAGCAGGTTGATCCACAAAACTTCTCGCCGATCCAGAGCCAATCATCAGGCAATATCCATCCTCGCATTTCGGATCAGCGCAACAAGGGTATCAGCCTCGTCATGTTCTTCATGTCCGCGGAGGAACCAGACAGCGAAACGTGGAGGACATTGGAGGGATTTTATTCCACCTACAAGGGTAGCATCACCCCATTCATTGTAGTCGTCTGCGGGGTTCCTGAAAGGAGACTCGCGGAGGATTTCTGGAAGGTTGCCCCTCGCCATATCAGAAGGCGGATCGGGGCGTATCTAACACATTATCCTGGGCCTGATGCCTGCCCTGAGGCGCAGGCTACTGCGCAAGAACTTATGGTGGACATAATCCAGTATCGGTGCTTGGTGGATTTGGGGGGAAAGGTCGGGATACTGCAGGAAATCTTGTCAGTTTGGAGGAAGTATCGTTCCCAACGTAATAGAATGTTGGATGGAGCTGAAAGGTAGGTGCAGACAACCTTTCCCTGGATCCCTACACAGGCAGGACCGGGAGTTCAAAGAGCGAGGTCACTTGGCCTTTACTAGGAAGTTCAATAGGAACCGCTTCCACGTATATACGGAAGTACGGAGAATATATGGGGAGTCCACACTACAGTGTATATATCTAGGCTCACTGATGATGACACTGGAAAGAACATGTAAGTGGTACAGGCACAAGAGCGGAATAATGATATCAAAGGATCCTTTCAAGATTCATTGTTCAGCCTCAATGTTAGAATCATAGGCTAGGGGTATAGTGGAATACAGTATGATGTTTAACTGCCCGGTTTTCCGAGCAGAGCATATCCGTTTCCTTGTGGACCATGAAGCTATATAAAAGGTGTCAGAGGGAGGAGCCATGCGCAAGACATGACGTGCCTTATTGTAGCATCTTCCACAGAGTGGATCTCCGTCCTTGTCATTCAACCGCTTAGAGTCTAACAGGGTGTTGCAAGAAGTACAACGCAAGCATCCTTTGTGCCACGTCTTTCCAACTGCTTTCATCTTTCAACCAAATTAGGATGCATCTGGCCCTTAGAAGGATATTCACTAACCTGTTCCGCAAAATACACATTCTTGCCGCATCGTGGACATACAGGCGTCGTGCCGCCGAGCCCCCATGTCTTTGCAGGGCTAGCTGTGCTGCCGCTGAGCGCAGCCCCGTAACGCGTCCCAGTGGCAGTCTGCTTCAACGAGCTGATCGCTCCACCCGAAACAAGCCCAGTCGAGTTAGGTTTGAGTGGTGATACTGGGCGATCAATTAGGGTGAACCCCGCGCGCTCCGTAGTTCTAGGAACGTTTGAGGTAGACTTGGAAGGACTGAGTGGCACCGTGCGCGGAAGCTGAATCTCACCGACCCGTTGGGTATTAGTAATGTTGCCCTCGAAGGACATCCGCTCCTCAACAATGTCTTGTACTTCGTCCTCTTCTGCGGTATCATTTCCCTCCATATTTTGTTCTACGCTAGGGGTGCTTGAATCACCTGGTGGGTTGATGGGAGCACGGGAGTACCGTGCGGGGAGGGCAGAATTGGCACGAAGAATTGGTCCTGTTCCCGTGAACTGAGTGCGGACGGGAGAACGAGATCCATCGTTGACAAGAGAACGCGATGTGAGATCCAGCGAACCATTAGCTCGGCCACGAGGAGTTGGAAGTGGGAAGGTAGAACGAACGGGGGACGTCTGGCCAGTGACGTTATCCGGTGTCCGGGAAGGGGTACTGGACGACCCAGACACCGCGGGAAATGGGTTTCGGGCAGGTGAGGAAGGTGTCGATGGAGAAAAAATGTCGTCTCGATGAGGGAGATTTGCCTGTCGAAGGTCCCGGGTACCGAAGCTGCGTATGTGGCAATTTTTGCTTAGGAAAGGGAATCAAATATGAGTGAAACAAGACTTGGACGAGTGGCGCCTACCAATACGGCTGAATTAAGTGAGAATCAGGATGTGTGAATTGGCCATGATGGTGAAGCCATACCTCTTGGTCGTGCTCTAGTAGGGTAAGGGAGTCCAGACGTTTGTTGCACGAAGTACACGCAAGACATGGCTGTGAAAGATACAGTGCAACACCTGGGTGAGCGAAGGCAGAAGTGGTGGTTTAATTACGTGCCTTGTGGTAAAGCTGATAGTGGCACAAGGTGTACCGGGGGTGAACACTCGTGACGGTGATCCTGCCGGGCTAAGCGAAGTTGCCTACCTTACGACCTGGCCCCATGACCTAGATCGCACGCCCATGAGTCAAATGAAGCGTAAGTACGACTGACGCTACACACCTGCTCAGCTGCATACACGGCCTTACTGCACCGGGGACACACCGGTGTTCCTCCAAACGGATGCATGATAGATCACAGTATGTAAATCTGGTCATCAACGAAGTTGATGATTAGCACACGAGCCTGGAGAATCACTGTCTTATGTATGTACTTGCCAGGCTGGGGTGATTTCGGGACTGTATGGGTCCGGCTGGTAGGAGTCACGTACAAGTCTGTGGCATTCAGCGTCAGCGCTTGGATCGGCAATTCCCGACATACATCTCCTGGACCAACGGGGCATGGCACTATGTAGGCTTGTTTGCTAATTTGTTTCGTTGGATCTGGGCGGGCTCCTTGAAGGATAACGGTCATTCACAAGGGTCCATTGGCCTCGCCTGGCATGACGGTGGCGCATAACAACCGTTTCGTGGTCACTTGGTATTTCTATTACTCGATCTGAGCGGACGATGGAATCTCATTTGTTTTGTTTTGTCTTTCATTTCCGTGATTCGCTATACCTCTAGGCCCTGAACCAAACGGGTCTAGTTCCCTGGCGTCCTCAGCATGTTGGTTGGTAGACTACGACAAGCGGCATTACCTTGACAAAGTACATATTGACTCAACGAAGTGGACCACGGCAACTCGGCACCCACACGCGTCGGAGTTTGAAACGGCAATCGCGATCGTGTTGGTCAATCTGTTTTTTCAAAATCTCAGTCTCATCATCCATCTTCGTTCATCTTTTCTATCTTCCCTTCACGTAGACTCACTTAGACCCCTCTCCCCCATCACCATCCGCAACGATGTCTGACGATGAGCAGCACAACCAGACCTTCGAGCAGGTCTGCTCTTTTATCTCTCTTTCGCTCGTCCTTGTCGTTGATCGTACCCGATGCCAAATATTAGGCTAGTGCAGGTGCCTCGCTTACCTATCCCATGCAGTGTTCTGCTCTTCGCAAAAACGGTCATGTTGTCATCAAAAGTACTTTGCTCCCAAAATCCTCACGTTGTGGGAGGGCCATTTGTGTTGTCTGATGCACTCTCTTTACCAACAGGCCGTCCCTGCAAAATCGTCGAAATGTCGACCTCCAAGACTGGAAAGCATGGACACGCCAAGGTCCACCTTGTCGCCATTGATGTATGCTACCAGCGCTTGATTTTTTCTCTCTCCCCTGACTTTATCTTGCTTAGATATTCACCGGCAAAAAGTTGGTACGTATCGATTAATCCACAAATCGTTGTATGCCAACTCACTACTCTATACCCGAATAGGAAGATATCTGTCCCTCTACTCACAACATGGATGTCCCTAACGTTACCCGAAATGAATTCGCCCTTGTAGATGCTTATCTGTTCTGAATTCGTTTACCAGGATCTCATTTCTTCCTTAGGTGAACATTGATGATGGTTTCCTCAACCTCCTGACCCAAGATGGGACACCCAAAGACGATATTAAAGTCCCTGACAGTGACCTCGGGAAGACCATCCAGGATGAGTTCAATGCAGGAAAGGAACTCTTGGTCACAATCGTCTCTGCTATGAATGAGGAGCAGGCCATTTCCTGCAAGGAGGCACCGAAGGGCTCTTGAAGGTGTGTTAATGCCATCGAAGACCATTCAGCGGTATTTTTTTTGACTATCCTATCTGGATCTAGCTATTGCGTTACCTCTTACGTTCCTTCGTTTGCATTTATTTGCGGTCTTTCTCTCCCTCTATCTCGTTTTCCGTCCTCATCGTGTGTTTCCTGATCCAAATCATCCAGCAAAGATTCTGTGCATGTGCATGTACATTCCTATCGTTCAGTAACGTTTGAATGTGTTAGTCACTGTTGTAGTGTAGCCTTGCAGCTGTAGGACAAGTTGGTGTTTTTGAGCAGTTATGTACGTAGGAGAAGTAATCAAATATGTGGTGGTTATCTTTTCGGCGCCTGATCATTCCAGCCTGTGTCTCAACGGCGAACCAAAGAGACGCTGGCCAAGGGTGGCTAGCGTTGGCAATTGTTGATGAAGTTTCGTACAGGTGGGTAGGTCACTGATCCACGGCGTTTTCAAATCCTTGGGTAAGGGCTGCTATTTTCTTCGATGAGCCGCTGGTTTATCTGCATGTCTACTTTCCGAGGTGTGATGTGACGAAGATCTACTACAACCGTGAAACACATAACACACCAAGGTGTGTCTACCATCATTTTTCCTCACATTTTTGACTGGCTAGACGCAGGAATGGCATTCGGACTTCACTGCAAATGTCCACTTGGCAGATTCATGTGGCAAACCGTAGTTTTAACGTGTGGAGGAGTCATCCTCGGGCAAAGTGCCTTAGCCGACCACATTGAGACGCAGGACATAATATATCATACATGTGAGTCCTTGTAGGCGGCGGAGCCAACTGCCATGCTGTAGAGTGCGCAATATTCTGATCTCATGGTCACATTCGCGTTAGTGCAGTATAAATGTCAGACATGTCATACTCTGCTGCTGAACAGCGGTACGTTTCGCAATCTGGGTTCTTCTTTGCAACAGCTTGTATCTTTCAAGTGAGACAATGCCTCAGAACAATACAAACGGCTTTCACGGTGGTTTCAATCACGATTTCACAGACGAGGTGAGACAGACACAAATTCTATCGCTGTTTCTTACCTCTCTTCAGGACGCCCGGACGTTGGTCTCTATTGCCAGTTCACCAGAGCTCAGCATCCACACCTGTCGCTGGGTGGAAGACGGCGTGCCGTGCAGTACCACCGTTCAGGGGATTTACTTCCTTTCCCACCTGCGGGATTACCACGGGATATATGGTGCCGGATATTATTCCCGCGGCTTTCTATGCAAGTGGGAGGGTTGCTCAGATGCCTCTACATTTAGCAAAGAAGGGTTGATGAGGCATATTCAAGAGAAGCACCTACTCTGGAGGTGGCACTGTCCGAACTGTGGAACCGAATTCATGGGCAAGGTGGCGAGGAACGCACACCTTGCGCTTTGTGTGGATGTAATTGCCAACTAGGTGATTGAAGCCATAGGATTCACATTCCACCATGCCCCTTTTTCTTCCGTTACCCCCAGGTTAGATCTTCGCTTCTGTAACGGGAATCCTTGATTCTTGGTCATTTACGAAGAAGCAGCTGGTCTGCTGACATTTCTATATGGTGTTAATTCTTAACTCTTCTCCTTGTCTCCTTTTCTCTCCTCCGTAGTCTGTTTTTTTTTTTTTTTCCAAAGACACCTTCCTGTTTAGTTGATCGGATTTGGCGGGTATAATTTAAACCATTTGCGCCTCAATGTGCCTAACCTATTGAATTACCGATCTATTACTTCGTAATAGCCGTGATTGTCCAATCCAAGATCTGAGTGGCAAGTGGGGCAGCTATCTTCGACCGCCGCCATCAGTTCAATCCGCATTGGAAATGACTATCATACTTGGTGTCCAAAAAGTTGCCTAGCGCCAAGATCCTCAGATCCTATATCCGTTTACCAAGCTGTAGAGTCCTTCCTGTTCCAGATCGGTGACAGTCTGCAAGGAGCCCCTGAACGTTGCTAGGCTTGCCATCCTGTACAGGCGTCTAATGTATTGCTGTAAAGCTGGCGCAGTATAAATTAGTGACGATCGATCATGGGGTAATTTTCTCAACTTGCTTCTATGCGATCGTCGCATTGAGATGGCTTGGCTCCACCGATGTGATGCCTGAGCTCGAGTTCTGTTAGTATCCATTGGGTCGATATTCACACCATCGGATATGGTGTAACGGCTAACATTGCCGCCTTTCACGCGGCAGCTCGGGGTTCGATTCCCCGTATCCGAGACCTTTTGTTTAAATCACAACGACAAGTTGCTTTCTGTTTTTTTTTTTTTTTTTTTTTTTGCCGCAGATCGAGAAAGTGGCGGAAACGCATGGCTTACGTCAGCAGCAGTTACTGCTAAGTATTTACTTGAAACCAGCTGTTCTATCCTCCTTGGAAATTTTTCAGAAAAAACGGGAGCCCGTATAAATGCATCTGGCCATTTCAGGTGACAAGAAATGAGCGCGTTGTTAGGAGAAATTGAACTCGGATACGCCAAAAGCTGCTGACGTAAGCTACTGACATTGCGAAGGTACATATGCATTTGCTGCCCTACAATCGGATATGGTGTAAAGGCTAACATTGCCGCCTCTCACGCGGCAGCTCGGGGTTCGATTCCCCGTATCCGAGTACTTTTTTCCCCCTGTGTTGTGCTGAATTCACCATATTGTCAGAAGGAAATCAATACGGTCCCGCAAAGGGAGTAAGCCCTCTTTTCTCTCAACCTGTTACTGTGTGTTCCTAGATCACTTTTTATTTCAATAAGCTCTGGGTACGAGAGACAGTGGTGATTCAGTTAGTTTGTGGATCGGCCTGGGACATATGGCGCTAAATTTGCACTTTTATTCTCGCCGCGCTTTGTGTGACCCTCGCCGCGCTTTGCGTGATCTTCGCCGCGTTTTGTGTGGTTCCTCGCCGCGCTTTGTGTGGTTCCTTGCCGCGTTTTGCGTGATCCTCACTGTGCTTTGTGTGGTTCCCCGCTTGAAACCGTGTGCTACCAACAATGACTCTGATCCACCTTGTGTTTGCTCC
>JBBPRF010000342.1:0-29135 GCA_038092875.1 Lanmaoa pseudosensibilis | reverse complement strand
CTCACCGCCGCGACCGTTGGAGTAGAAAAAAGTGAGCACGTTGACACAGACGATAGGATCTAGCATAATACAACACCATAAGTAGGTATATGTCGCATGGAACTTCGAAAACATACCAATTCGGGGACGCGTGACGTCGAAGTATGTCTGGATAATGCCGTCCTTATTTTTGAAAGTCAAAATCTCATTCATGATGTCGTTCTTCACTTCCGGAGAAAAGTGATCTGACACCGTACATGCGATGCACGTCGTATCAAGGTCGCAGGGGTAAGAAGTCGTAGTGAGAACTGCCTCCGCTAGCAGAAACAGTCAATCGTTATTTCTGACAAAGGAAATGACAGCGCCGTACACTTGAAGAAATTGCTTAGACGTGGAAACTTGATATAATCAACAAGGCTCGGATCGCCCGTGGCCTCGAGGATGAGCAATTGCATAAAATTTTCTTCAATAATGACACCCGTGTCAGTGACCGTTTTCATCTCCTTTGCGTGCTTGCGTAGGTATCGCTCCCCGTCAGCTATCGGGTTCCGCACAAGCGCCCTCAGCTCGCGAGTGACTTCGTCAAACGATGTGAAGACAATGCCCTTGAGTCCAAGGGACTGCGCCGATATGACATTCTCCAACATGTCATCCACGAAAGCAGTGCGACGAGGGTCGATTCCAGTGGACTCCAAGACATGGCGGAAGTATCCAAGATTCGGCTTCCGCTCGCGCACCGCAGCAGACGTGAAGACACGCTCAAAGAGAGCCCAGTCTCCTGGGCGGCCCTTGTGGCGGAGAACCTCCCAGTCTGGTGCCGAAATATTCCACATGGCGAACAGCCGGATGTCACTGTTCGCTCCGAATTTGAGGTCATGGAGGAGGTTGACCATGGAAGGGTCGCTCTGAAAGGTGTCTCGGGCCGCACGGAACGCGGTGCCGACTTCGGAAGCATCTAGAGAAAATTCTGCGGCAATGAGACGATAAGTTTCCTCTTCGCCGAGATTTCCTTTCTCATACTCAAACCAAGTTAGAGAGCGTAAAATGGAGTGTAGAGTTTCGGATGAGATGGATGTGCCCGTGTTGGCTGATGAGGTGAGTAATACATCACCGAGATCAAATATTATGTTGTCGATCCGGCGATCATGCATGGTAAGAGGGGGAGTCCCGAGGGAGGACATAGAAGTCGGCGACGCAGGGGAAAAGGCGTGCGATTCCTCCACGGACTCTGGGGGAGAATGATTGGCTGAAACAACCATAGCTTCGATGGTCGATTAAGCGAGAAATACGAGATGGCACGAGACAGGATGGGTGTTCTCCACTTACTTATATATAAAGAAAAGCATTTTGCACTCCATGACGGCCTTGAATATCGCTGCGGATTTGACCATAACAGCTCCTGACCTAAGCTCAAAATGGTTCATTCAGATATTGTGGCACAAATGCCTCATACCATCCGCAAAACCGCTGAAATGGAACGTGTATATGAAGAAAAAGATTTTGCACTCATGATACTTAGCCATACTAGTATCACTGCGAACCTGACCGTAACAGCTTCTGACCCAAGCTCGAAATGGTTCGTTCAGATGTTGTGGTACGAACTGTCCAGACTACAAGCATCTTAGTCTGCAAAACTGCTGAAATGGAATGCTTCTTAGTACGGTATATGTGAAGAAAAATATGTTGCACCCCTTGATAGCCTTGCGGACTTGACTTTAACAGCTTCTGACCTAAGCTTGAAATGGTTCATTCAGATTTCATTGTGGTACGAACGGTTCGTCCACCCTACTAAGTGGAACTTTGAAATTTGATAGCTCACGTGGGGTTATGGTCGTGGGATTAGTATGGAGGTTTCTTCCCAGATTCCATACGCCTTCTCTGTTTTCTCAAACTGCAGTCCACGATGGTATTGAAGTGAATGATGCGCTTCTACAGGCACCCACGCAGGTAAATTTCTCAGATACTTATCATGTGCGCATCCCTTCAACTAGCGAACCTTGAAATGATTACGTTCAAGTTGGATCCTCGCCGGTCGGGAAACCACAAGCGCTCGACGAACTCGCTAAGCGTCGCTTATGGGCATTTTGGCCAATGGGAGACTTACAAAAGTGTCGTGGAACGAGTACGTTGTTCTTGAGGTTTCCAGATTGCGGCGGCCGCACCATCCATCATCAAGCTCATTAAACCGAAAGGATATAGATCGGGATACAATAGCTTAATGCCAGACAAAGGAGGGTACGTAAGTTTCAGTACCGCTTCATTTTCCTCGGTTCCGACTCCAGCTCAACTCTTGAATCTTATGTGATGTCAGTTACATATATATACATCGTGCGGTTTCAGTTTATGCCCTCATGGATGCCGTAGGTGTGCGACAACGAGGAGGCGAGGAGGCTAGTAGAATACTGAAGCCATGCCTCATAGGGAATACAAGCAAACTGCTCATGTGACTACAGAAACTCATCGTCTCCCTAACCTTCTACCATCACGGTACAATGTACGAGTGGAGAAAGTATTTGGAGGACATCTCGCTGTTGTGTGTATACTGGGGCTCGCGGATGCTTGATTCACCTTCCCTGACACCCATAACCAGGAAAGTCTATGACAGCAACTCGTCTCTACTTGCTGCTTTTGTATTGCCCCTTGCTTCTTATCAATCACTCTACGCCTCACTCGGTATAGTCACGATGCCGTAGGTATACGACAACAAAAGGGCCTGAGGTACAAATGCCGCACGTCCCATCGATTTAAAGGTAAATCATCTTCCCCCCCATGCCCATGGAAGCTTACCATCTCCCTAACTTCCTCTCACTGCTTCCCAAGAAGCCGGGCGGTGAGATCAATCCCCACTTCAAGGAAGTTGAAACTGCGTACAACGCATGGGTGGCAAAGAAGCTTGACCCGTCCTCCGCGACGGTGGGTATCCGCTACTCCCGTCCACCGATCCATCCCCACTGACTCCCGCTTCCAGGAGATCTATAAAAGCGATGTACCTTTACTTGTTTCCTTAGCATGGCCACTTGCTTCCTGTCAGCAATTGAGGGGATTTCTCGACTTCTTGACGTCATTGTTCTTTTTAGATGATCTGCTGTACGTAACCTTCCGTCATCCATTCCACACGAGCCCAGGCAACCTCCACAGGGAGCATTGTCCAAGCGAAGCCACTCTGGCTCTTTCACAGTTGTGGATGAAAACTCTTCGGGATGGGGACGAAGAGGGAAGTGTTCAACATCCGCTTATCGAAATGATGCGCAGGTTGGTCGACAAATTCTCTCCCTGCTTGGTCTCGATGAAACCATATCCGATGCAGTGAATTAATACTCGGCACCAGAGCGCTCGTGGGCTCTTGTCATTGGCCCCAGTTCGTCGCAGAATACGAGAAGGTGGTGATGCATATGGTCCAGGAAGCGCATGACCGGAAAGTATATCTGAATAAGAACGCAACTCTTGACATTCAATCGTATGTAATCAAGCGTCGGTTCACAATCATCACTCGTCCATGCTTCGTTGTAATCCGGTCTACTCGCTGCCTCTACATTCCAGACGAGGTCTTGGCCCGCTCAGTCGTACAGGAGATGGAGAATGCCATAACGGATATGATATTTATTTCGAATGTAAGCGAAAACTCTTCGAACCCTACTCACCCTCCTATAATTTAGTCTACGCCTTATCCAGGATATCCACTCCTTCAAGAAGGAATATGGCGATGATGGCGCGTTCAGCAACCTTTTGACAGTCATACAGAAGGATCCAGAGACTGCTCACCTGGATTTCCAGGGGAGACTCGATTATGCCGAAAAGTTGTTTAAAGCGGCCCTCGATCGTCTCTACGCGTGCAGGCGGGAACTACCATCTTTTGGTCCAGAGATGGATCAATCCCTCGCTCTGTATGCAGATGGATTGATCGACTTTGCTGTCGGGAGTCTGCAGTGGGATCGTGTTAACCGTCGCTACAGTACGTTCATGAACGAGGAGGACAGGAGGAACAATGTCGTGAGGTTGGCATCGGAATAGCTCCCTCGGCAAGTGACCATGGTTTTTTTCCTTGATCTCCTTTGTCGTGCTGATCGTTTCCCTGCGTACAGTCTGAGTCATCGGTATACCTTCCGTTTTACGGACACCTAATGTAACTCTGTATTTTCCTATGTTTACCCCTTTGCTTGGTTTTCCCCAACTGTACGACCCCGGACTCGCTGTCGCTCTTACATCCCGAGATACGCGGCTTTGCACCCAGGTAACACTGTCAGCGCATAACATGTCTGCGAGACGGTCGCTTCGACAAACGGCGAGTAGTATCCACAACAGTGGAGACGGTCTTGTATGTGTAGACGACCAAGGGGACCAAGGGTGCGAGACCACTGGGCGTTGACTTTACCTTCGAGATTGAATATTGAAGGTGCATTCCTTGTAGGTGATGTAACCGGGGGCAACGAGGAGGGCGAAGCAGATCCAAACCAAGAAAGGGCGATACAAAGATAGACTATACCCGAATTTCTGACTTCCCCACCGTCACCACCACCATCGTCACGCGTTACTTTGTACCATAAACTACTGAATAATGTGCACACGATGAACACAATAAGCTGCTATCATGCAAATGTCTACCAGGACCGCCTGGCCATCAAGTTGCGTGAGTATATGTATATGTGTTGGATTACAGGCTTACCGACAGCAAGGATGACTTCACCCTCTTCGTGTGCCTCGTTTTGTTCCCCCTTTCTTGCTCTTCCGAGGTTTGGCGGCTGTAGTTCCCTGTGAGCGTGAACATGACTATGATAGTTGTGGTAATGACTTACGCGCTGTGTTGGCGATCCCCAGGTATTGGGTAACACGATCGGCGAGGCCTTGCCAGTCAGCATATGGGACGTTCATCAACTTGAACTTGTATTTCGCCCCGGACCACATGGGGTCTTCCTCGTCGTACTGGTGGTATTTTGCATTCCAGTCTGGATGAGCAGCTGAGTGTTGGCATCAATACAGAACGAATAGGCAAAGCTTACCTAATTTCAAGGCGTCCTGGCATTCCAGGATCGTCTCGGGATGGTCTTGCCTCCACTTTCCGGCAACATCATACTCGTGGCGCCCAACGAAATATTCGACGCAGAGATACATCTCGAAAAGAACTGAGCGATAGTGGGGATCGTCCTGTCGCCTCCTCGCCGTCGTGAGGAGGCCCTCAGCCATCCCATCCATGTACATGATATACCTCTTCGCCATAGCAGCGGCAGGAGCAACGAGGTTGACCTGTCGGAGGGCGCACCTCCGGATCACCTCCATAAAGACCATCTCACGCCACAGGAAGCGGCACAGATGTTCCTTGTAATGCACTGGCACCAATATGATGCCAAGCTCGGAGGCAATGTTCAGTTCGAAGTTCCATGCCTTGACCGAGACGAAACCCTGCTTAGTTATTTCTGAGGAGAGTACATACCTCACGAGGAGGATAAGCCGAAGCTCCTCCTCGCTAGGGATGGAAATGGGAAAGAAGTGATCGGACATGATATCGATAGTGAGTGGCGGGTGTGCGCAAGGAGACTCTGATGTCGTGGAATATATATGCGTCAAGCAAGGACAGTTCCACTTTGGGAAATAGGTAGTGATCAATACACAACAAAGCTTGCAACAAAGGTCGGTCAATTATGACATCAAAGGCTGTAACAAAAGCATTGGTGGACAGCGGAATGCCAGGCGTGCCTGAGAAATGTGTCTAGGGTGTCGTCCCAAGGAGCCCACAGAGCCGCCCGACAAGCTTGAGGGCACGAGGGTATGAAGCGGCAAATAGAGGGTTGAGTCAAGGGAGACGGTGACGTCGAGAGGGATAGAGGGTGCAGATGAGAATGTCGACGAACCTAGCTGAAGACGCAGCATGTCAGCACCCAAGGCGACTCGATAACGCACCATATTGGATACCTAGACCACCCAAGAAACGCGACGAACCTGCGCAATGACGGAATAAATCCCCAAGCATCGAACTCGAGGGGGGAGAAGAATCGAGGTGCGAGCTCCAAAGTCGGACCTACGGACACGTCGAGACAATCTGAAGGCAATGAGGACGCCAGGAATAGACCTTAGACGCCTCAGAACGCGTTAGAGCACGAGCGCAATAGCTAGAAGCTGAGCGGGTCGTACTGCGACGTGGAGCTGAGGCGAGGCGGACTTGGACATCGGCGTCGAGGCATGTAATAGTTTCCTTTTTCGACGACATGATCAAAGCATGAGCCACCCAAAAAAAATCACGAAGACTCAGACATGTCACTCCCCATCCACATCGCCTTCGACGCCCTCTCCGGCGTCGACGGATCAGCCCGCTTCTCATTCGGCCCAACCACCGCCCTCGCCTCCATCAGCGGTCCCATCGCCGCCCGACTCGCCACCGAACACCCCGTCCGCGCGACCATCGACGTCCACGTTCGCCCTCTCTCCTCCGTCCCCGGTACGACCGAAAAACACGCCGGGATCGCACTCAAAGGCATCCTCGAACGTGCGTGTATACTCGCACAGCACCCGAGGACGCTGGTGCAGGTGGTGGTGCAGGCGCTCTCGCCATCTGCATCGTCCTCGCGCTCGGCCGCACGTGCGTCTTCATCGCGGGCGAACGCAGACGCGGACGTGCTCCTCGCAGCGGAGATCAACGCGTGTAGTCTTGCACTTATCAATGCAGGCTCGATCCCGATGCGAGGCGTCGTCTGCGCCATCGCCGTCGCTCAGCCCACCTCTGCAAGCCAACCCCAACTCGTCACGGACGGTGGTGTTGGCAGTGACTCAGAGTACGCGGGTTGCTTTGCGTTTCTTTTTGGTGTCGACCAGACATCCGTGGAAGGCACTGGCGCTAGCGGTCCCGTACCACCTTCCAAGATGATCTGGACAAACTACCGTGCTAGTCCCGGAAACGCGTTTTCCGCGACAGCGTTAGCAGAGGCAGAAAAGGTGGCGTTGGGGGGCGCGACGGAGGTGTGGAAAAGAATGAAGGAGAGTCTGAAGGCGTCGTCGTTTGCTGGGGATGGACTGTCGTGAGAAGGAGTCATAAAAGGCCGGTAGGGAATGAAGATGGCGGTAATCGATCGGCTGAATTGTACCGTCTAACCCGGTGAGTACAGTAGGACCTTACTGTAGTACATGGTTTATGGTGCTGAACCAACTTTACAAAACTTTAGATCTGTGACGGCGGTAGGCCTGCCAAAGAAGACATGGGCATCGACTGCGGTATTGACTAGGACATCCGCCAATGCATCACACAAAATCGCAGCGCGAGGTAGCTTTATATGCCCGTGATCGTTGGGCATAACGATGAAAGTTGACTACCCATTGCTGATCAATAACCCCTGAAGATAGTGACACTACCGCGGAAAAATCGATCTTGACATTCCAAAGGTTACGATGCGCTAGCGCCAGCAAGCTCCTTTTTGGTAAACTCAACAATCTCCTCGCTTGAAGGGCGCGATTGAGCTACGTCAACGGCAGTCCAACACCGTTGTATAAACTTCCATCGACGCTCCGTGACCAGCGCACTGCTTGGCCGTCTCGGCGTCATCCCTCTCGAGACCGCATGCACCACCTGAGCCTCACGCGTGTAATAATAATACGGCACCTTGCCACTCAGAATCTGTCCGACGTTGCGTACCTATGAGAACGTGCGACGCGTAGGAGAGTTGGGTATTACGGACCTGCAACATGACGCCTCCAAACGAATACACGTCGCTCTGTGTCGTGGGAGCCCCGTGTGGTGACTCCTCTTCCATTCCATCCTCGGGTACCTCGAGGTCGAGTAACTCGGGGGCTGTCCAGCGAAGGGTACCCCGTGCCTGGAACGACGTGGCGAATGTCGATCCCCCGAGTTCGGTCAACAGCATCGATAGGCCAAAGTCGGCGATATAGGCTCTTCCATTCTCGCGAATGAGAACATTTGCCTGGAGAGTGTGTGCGCATCAGCGGAGTTGCGTGATTACGGCTGGGCGTGACAACACGTACCCCCGATAGATCGCCGTGCACGACAGAGCGTGAATGGACTGCCAAGGAGGTCATTTAAGATTGGCAGTGGTTGGGATACCCGATCTGGCGCACTCACGATACTGTAGGGCAGAGGCAACACTGTTGAGCTATGGGACTGGGGTCAGGACTGTTTCCCTGACGACAAGGTTATCAAGAGGCTCACTAGACCGAGAATCTCAACCGCCGAGAGACTACCATGACGGTCCTCGAGATAGGACGTCATGGGGCCATTCTCTGCCCAAGGACACACCATAGCAGGGAATCGACCAAATCCCATGGTTGTCCCAAGGAGCGGTAAGACGTTGACATGTCTGAGGTTTAGCCACACTTTAATCTCCCGGCGGAGCCGCTGCGAGAATCGTGAGGTCAGTCGGTCACGAAAAGACAAGTGAGAGATGGGGTGTGTGCTCCGGAATGAACGATGCATTACCTTTTGTTTCTTGGCAAAGTCATTGTCCTCACCCGAGTAAGTCTTGATGGCTTTGATGGCGACCTGTGGTGATGGGGTTTGCTAGTTGTTTCGTTTATCGCACAAGACAGCATACTTTGATAGACTCTCCATTCTCTAGGAACCTCCCTCGATAGATATCCGCAAACCCACCGGATGCGACCGGATCAGGGCCGTCCCGAGTGATCTGATCGGTGAGATCATTCGGAAAGCGTTTTCTACAACAATCGGGGCGAGCTCAAACACAATGAGATGAATGATGTCGTGGCTTACTCGTTATCGGGAATCGGTCCTTCGTCTTGCAGAGAAGTTGAGGTCTCCAGATTTGTGATGGTGCTCTCCGGATTGTCGTCGTCATCAATAGCAACAATTGCCTTGAACCGTCATCAACAACTTGAACAGCCCTGTGTAACGTCACATACCGAGGTTGATTGTGATTCTAGCTCGTCGACTCGTGCAAGTTTGTCTTGAATTGGCCAAATGTAAACCGCAGAGTCCTCTCCTCCACTGATGACATAAGATCCATCATACGAAATGGCAATACATCGTACAGAAGCAGCGTGTTGAAAGGCAGGCATACATTCCTGTTGCGTGGTCGTACTCCAGAGCTGGACAGTTTTGGCATAATTGGACGAGGATGCAATGAACTGTCCGTCTCGCGAGAGCGCGATGGACGTGATAGTCAAGACATGTGCCGTCCACTCCAAGCACACCGCACCCGTCGACGTATCAATGCACACGATACGATTATGGCATGCAGCATACATCAGTTGGTCGTTGGGCACCGGCGCCCACGCGAGGGACCACACCTTCAGATCGATCAGAGGAAGTACCAGAGTACCAGAGCGGGAATCCCGTATCCGGACGTCCTGCACGTCCGTACTCGCTACTCGATTGCCATCTGGGGAAAAAACGACAGAGGTGACACCATCGGCGTGGCCCTGAAACGGCCCCGCGAGCAGTTCGCCCGTGGGGACACCCCACACAACGACTGACGTATCCCCCATCCCGCTCGCGACTTTCGCAGCATCGCTGGAGAACGCCAGGGACTCGATGACGCCCGCGATGGCCGATTCGCCCACTTTTTCGTGTGTCTTGGCGTCCCAGAACATGACTCGCCAGTTCTCCCCGCCGGTGGCTATCCATCGGCCGTCGTTGGAGACGGCCATGGTCGAGACGATACCGCCGGTGTCGATTGGGGAGCGTATCTCGCGACCCTGTTGCGTTCCCCATGTCCGCACGGTATAATCCATGGACCCGCTAACGAATTGGTCGCTGTCTGGCAGAAACGCGATCGAGTAGACCAGGCGCGTGTGGCCGGATAGCACCAATGGTTGCGGGCTTGTCCCATCGGTGCCTCTTGCTCGCAGTGACACGTCCGTTGCCATTGCTGTGTTTATTACTCTTCGGAACTCATACGCGTGTTACTTGTGAGCCCAAAAGATGAGATCGAAAGTTGGACGCAATTCAAGATGGGTCTGGTATGAGATGCAGATGGGGACTAGGGATTGGAGAGGGAGAGATCGTAAAGTTTGTGTGTATCCGTGATGACCACGGCCCTGGGCGTTGCTGGGTCTAAGCGTTATCCCCTTCTGGTGGTTGACCCTGTGCCACCGGCCCGTGTCCCCTGCTGGATCAACCTCCTGGCGGCTCCTGATTCGTTTGGCAACATGTCGTGGCCACTCGGGTGAGGCCAACGGTGGTGGCCATCGACTTCTAAGATCAAAACGTCATGAGAGTGTCTTCAGCTGGCCTGTTTGCAACGGACCCGTGGAAAGGTAGGAGGTATCATCGTACGAATCGTTATCTATAACTAGACAGGGGTTACTCAAAAACAGACAGACAGCCTGTCATTGGACAGCTGAGGAACGTTGATGCGCCATGACGTTTACGTTGCGGCTCGCCGGAGCGGGTCGTCACCAGAGCCTTGGTACCCATAAAACGCGATAACAAGGAAGCACCCATGGCTCTGCCACCTCAGCAAGTTCGCCTCATTCTCTCCAAGGATGATCATCCGTCTCGTTTCTGCCCTCGCCGCTTTGGTAGTGAGAGTGGTCTTGGCTTCCGGACCTTCTGCGAACTGGCGAGAGCATATCAAGAATGTTGTCGTGCTCGTCCAAGAAAATCGGTGAACAAGACTTTCTCCATTAGGATCTGCGACTTGCGCTCTAACTCACCGCCGTTTCTCGTCAGCTCGTTTGACTCGTTCTTTGGTGATCTCTCTTACCGTAGCGATATCGACAACATCCGTCATTTGCGAGGCAAATACTGTAACCCAGTACGTTTTGCTGTCCAGCCATGTACCACGTATTTAACGTACCTACAGGGTAATCTCACTTCGACAGAGTCCACGTGGATCTGCGCCGAACCCACTGGCAGCAACGTCTCTCCCGACGACCCGAATCACTCCATCACCGGCGTCAACTACCAGCTCTTCTCCACTTACCACCCTAATGAATCGGGTCTTCCCGAGGTCATCGAAGATCAAGAACACATGCTCGGCTTCGTCATAGAACACGAAATTACCCATCGCACGTATAACCTAACCCGTGCCGCCGATGTCATCCAATACCTTCCCGAGGACATGATACCCGTCTTTCGCACGATGGCTGAGAACTATGTCCTGTTCGACGACTGGTTCTGTGACGTTCCCGGTCCTACAAATCCTAATCGGTATGCCCTTTACCAATAAGTTCACTATGTCCCAGTCGATATGAGCTAACGGCTGACGGAGCAATGCAGCGCCTATATGACCTCTGGCACGTCTTATGGTCATGGAAGAAACAACCTCACGTTCCACGTCTTTGGTCTTCCTCAGCGCTCCATCTTCCAACAGCTCGACGAAGCCAACATTACCTGGGCCAATTACTACAACTCCAGTTTCAACCCAGACGCCGACTTTTACGAGTGGACGTATACCAGCGGGAGGTCGGAAACGCACATCCAGCCCATCGCGCAGTTCTTTGCGGACGCCAAGGCAGGGACGTTGCCTCAGTTCACTTGGATCAATCCCGAGGTGGGGATGACCTCCACGACTTCGTCTTCTTTGTATTCGTATTCATTGCTGAACGGGCTTACTCTTTTCGTGTCCAGTGCTGTTCTTATCACTCGATGCATCCTCCCAGCCCCGTCAATATGGGTGAGGCGTGGACGAAAAACGTTTACGAAGCACTTCGCAGCTCGCCTCAATGGGATGGCATGCTCTTTTTAGTCACTTTTGACGAGCACGGCGTACGTCGCGGTCTTCTCCGTCCTCGGAGCAGACACTCATTCGTATTGCGCTTTCGGGTACAGGGCTATGCGGACCACGTATCACCACCCGTTGGCGTCCCTCCGGGCGATGATCTGACCTACACTGAACTAGCGCAAGATGGGAAGAATTATACGTTCTCCTTTGATAGACTTGGTGTCCGGTACGTCTGAGCCGTGCTCTCGTCTGATTTCCGTCTCAAGCTTTACCTAAAAAACAACATGAAATTTTTAAAAAATTGGATAGCGTACCCACCCTCGTCATCTCACCTTGGGTCGAAAAGGGCGCGCTGGAACACGTTGGCAAGAATGGCTCGTTCTACAGTCACTCTTCCCTTCCCGCGTTCATCAGCAAGGTAAGTACCCTTTTTTTTTCGTCAGACACGTCTTGGCGTCCACACCGTTCTGACGCGTTCCATCCCCCGCGTTTGTGTCGGCTCGTGTTGTAGCTGTGGAACCTCGATGACGGCGTACCCCTCACACCGCGGGTCGCCTCCGCCGCCACCTTTGAGCATCTCATCACGGACGACTTCCGCGCGGACACACCGCCTGTCTTACCTGAACCGTGGGGCTATTCGAGAGAGGAAGACCGGAATCCGTCGAAAGTCCCACTGCCAGCGTCGGCGACATCTCGGTTGTTGGATAACCTAGACTACCTAGCTAGCATGCCTGATTGGAAGGACGAGCATGAATAGAGACAGAAGGAAAGATTTCTAGCTCGGAGACGGTCAGATGCTGATGGTGACCAGGCGGCTCGAATAGGTTGCAGGTGGAGGCGGGGAATAACGACCACAGGTAAAACAAGGCTTTACCGCTCGCTAATTATCGACGTCAAGGCTGCGGCCAGAGGTTTGAACACGAGTGAACGTGTCAGCGGATGGCCGACTGACCCCTTTCTTTTGGTTCTCTGCAGAGTATCAAAGGTACACTTGGAGAACAGACCCGGTAACAGGACTGGTACGGGAGTTTGCTATCACCGTCATTGTCTGTATATCGTCCTCGACATGAACTGTTACTCGTTGCATCGAGGAGGAACGCGACAGAGATCCTAGACTCGCAGTGTCTACATCGAGACATTCCCAATCCAGATAACCAAGAAATTGGGCAGAGTAAACACTTGCTAGAACATCAACGATCGGCAGCGTCCATTAAGAAGCAGAGGTATTACAAGGTTGGGTGACGCATTAAGTTAACTATGACCATCGGTCAGTAAAACTGGACGTCGACCGAGATACAAAAGCGAGGTCAATATTTGAACGAACACGATGATACCAAGGAACAACATACTCGCCTGGTCTAGTACAGTGCTCGAGGACGACACGCTACCCTGCCCTCCGCCAGAAGGACGGTCTTGTTCCTGGTGTATGGCGGGTTGGCTAGGCTGGTATATGTATGTCGTATGCATCAGGACGGCTGGCTGCGGAGACGGCTTACCCCAGCAACCAGATTGTTTCCTCCCGCAATAGCACCACCACTACCTGCAGCACCATGTGCAAGGCCCGTCAACCCTTCCTCCCTCGGTACGATGTCAATCAAAAAGTCGAACTGATCCGACTTGGCGAGCGCTTTTGCAATGTCTGCGCGAGACAATGTACGGCGTTTATTCGAGTCTGCGATAATGAATGCACGGGCTGTGATTTCGGATATGAAAACTGCGTGTTCGGTCCATTAGAATCACAAAAACAAGTGTGAAAGGGGGAGGGGGGTGAAACACAGCGCTCGAGACAAAACAACACGCGTGGCAGTGCTCGAGTTCCATATGGACCCTTTCTTTCAGGACGCGAACAAAAAGGATACACACTTTCGCAAGCTTTGCAGAAGAGAATGGGTGCATCCGCGGCAATCATCTGTAAATTTCGTGTTTGGGTGATATCCTTATGTCGATGGTGTTCATAACATACCTTGACGTCTGGATCGCTCTTCATTACTTTTTTGATCCTCGCTAAAGGGAGCGGCGGATGCCTGTAATCTGGTGTTTCTTGTTCTGCAGCATCGACCTGTCTTTGCCAGAAAGAACGTAGAAAGTCGTTGAGAGGCTCCCCGGGCTGGACGTAGGGCGTCGTTGGCGACATTCTCACTGAATCTGATCGTGAGAACGCACAACGACGTATGATAGGTGTGAGATAATCCTGAACCCTAACCCTGTTCTGGGGTTACATATGTCGCTACCGTCAATGTGCCTGGTCTTTTCTCAGTCGGTGCCACTGAGCACAAGCAGTGTGAGTATAGCTAACAGTTGATGCCCGTTTGGTCGAAAAGCCATCCTCTAATGCGACTCGCAATGTGCATTTACTTTCTTACTAATCGAGACAAAAACAGATGCTGCATCAGACCGGCTCTGGCCTGCTTGGGACGGTATGTCACAATATCTCATACAGATCTCAGGCCGCCGTCAGTGAAAATACCCGAGCGCAGAGCTGTAGTTTTTACTCCCCGTATAGTAAAGGTCAGGGCATGGGACCTTTACCCGTGCTGTAAGACACTTTTTGGGATCGCTTAAAGGCTCATCAACCAATGAGAGGGCCCGCTTAGTACGACAGAGTTGTTGAACAGCCGTTCATTTCAGCTGCTACGGCCGGCAGGGTATTCGGCGCTTATCGTCAGCATGACCCTCGCCTACAGCTGGTGGACTTCTGATCAAAGTGCAGGGCGGTGCCCACGTGCAGCCAGTGCCGCGTCTTCCTGGACATTTTGTGAGTCATTCCAGTACCCCCACAACCGTGCAAGCGCTCCCATACCTGCTCAACAAAACGTTCTTTCCGACTCTTCTCGTCTCTGCAATGAACATCAGTCTATGTCAGGTGAAGGTGGACCCTTCCCAAACTATATTTATCACCTCTACAGGAACGGTGCTCTTCACTTCATACGCGATGCATGATCGACGCAGTTACCGGTCGACGACCGTAATCACCTCACTCGATGACTATGGATCTGTAGTTGAAGTTGGGGTAATCAAGTGGAACCAAATTGCGGGAGAGTCACCATTCCTCCACGTGGGAACCAGTCCGATGGAGCTACGGACCATCGGACGAGACGACTCCATGTAATTATATTCAACCCCGTCCATGGTAATCCACTTGGCTCAACAACATCTTCTGCTCAGCGTTATTATTTTCCGAGGGAGTGACAGACGAATTTATCAGTGGCGAAAGGCAAACGGAGTGATTGTCGTAGGTTTTTTTTTCGGCTTTTTCTCCCACTCGCCGTTAGTAACTTGAGTCGTCTAGCTTTCGGCGGATAGCGCTTCTGGCGCTCCGATAGCTATCGCCTACGATGACGTACAGTCCCCTTCGACGGTCGATCCTGCCGAAGCAAGTCTCGTTCTTTGTATACAGCCAACTGGCTTCCATCTTCTCCGCGATATCGTCGTGACTTTTATACTTTTCCAACAATTATGTGGGCGGACTCGTGCTGATGAAGGTCGAAAAACCCGGATCGTCTCAAGTTCACACCGAGGTCAGACTGTTACGACACCTTCTGTCCCTGACGCCAAACTTTAGCGAATATGTTTAGGGAGTTGCGTCCTTCCCGGAGAACCTCTAATCGAGCTCGCCAAAGATAGTCATCGGACGTGAGTGCATTTGCGCTGATAGCACTAACGATACTAATCTCAGTTTTTCAAGTCGCAGGCAACACATACCTCCCGCGAGAATAGTACACGATTATCAAGACAGCGCAGGATGTCATGTCCCCTGGCTGAGGATGCCGTACGTTATATCGTAATGCATACTAAAATTTAACGTTGACGTGCGGCACAGCATCGGACATGTCACGCATTCTACCGCCGACCTGACGGGCGAGCTGTTGAGGCGATACAAGTATCCGTCTGCGTACGGAGGATACGGCGATATCTGGAAATGCGACTGGCTCAAAGACTCGAGGGTCATCGAGGTCAGTCATGTATGGGCTGGAAAAGCAGTATTGACTTATATAGTCCACAGGTCGCTGTCAAAGTGATGAGGACAAACTTAACGGGAGGCCAAAAAGAGACCGAGAGCAAGGTAATAATATTGCTGTCATGGGATTGTGTTGTTGATTGACTGCACGATCCCAGAGAATTAGTCGAGAATTAAAAGTTTGGGTGAGGTTGGAACATGAGTGTGTGCTGCCTCTTTATGGCATCAGCTTCGACTTTGGTAAATTCCCAGCAATGGTCTGCCCCTGGCTCGAAGGTGGGACTTTAAGTAAATACCTTGAGCACCACGAAGGGCTTCAACTGCACACCAGACTACAGTTGGTGAGTAAGGCCGTTTCCTCTGCGTGCCGTCATGGTTGGGCTCATCGGAGGGCTGTAGTTGAGCGATATTGCGGACGGGCTTCACTACCGTGAGATGAAGCATTTCGTTGTGTGATAGACAGAAGCTGACCACGCTGCTTAGTCCATGGATGTGGTATTGTCCACGGTGATTTGACAGGAGTGAATGCTCTCTCCAATGTAGTCATGACCCTTTGTTACTCACCTCTTCTTTGCAGTCGAATGTACTCATCAAGGACAATGGAAAGGCTTGCCTGTCCGATTTTGGACTCTCACGAATCTTCATGGAAGCTACAGGTAGCTCTTATTTGACATCGACCGTCGGAGGAAGCGTACGCTGGGCAGCACCGGAGCTATTTGAGGTCGGCGAAGAACAGCAGAATGCGACCGTACATGTTTTACCAGACCCACAGAGTGATATATACTCGTTTGGATCGACCATGCTCCAGGTTCGTTTCGCGCTCGTGTGCAATCATGACGTGGCACTCGTGTTTGATGCTGCTCCAGGTGCTCACAGGCAAAGTACCATACTATTATTACAAAAACGACGCACAAGTTCTGGTTGCGTTGTCTCGTGGCTTGAGACCTGCACGTCCGGATGAGCCACCTATTGACGATGTTCACTGGGAGTTCATGCAGCGGTGTTGGTCCAGTCAGAGCAAGCGGTCGAGCGGGGCCATCCGGCCATCTATCGAGGAGATTGTCGATTTCTTGTCTGTTTCCAAGACTTGTTGTAGTCAAGGCTAAGGAATGACAAGCCGCTGTAAAAAAAATAAAAGTTCACGAAACAAAGCCATTTGTAAATTATTTCTGCTCACCTTGTGGGTAAATACTGCAAGTCTCAGGAGTGGGTCAATCGGAGAGTCGCGTCATTGTTCCCGTGACATGTCGCGTTTTCAGTGTCACACACTAATTTACGAGCGCGCCGCATCATCCACAGCAAGTTGAAAATCTTCTCTCGTTCGTACAGCTGAGCCCGGAAACTCTGAGAGGGAAACGATGAGTCGAAGGAGCAACAATGTACGGGGTCCAACATCTGCCCTGACAGAGTTTCTTCGAGTGCGTTTGTTATGCCGCCTGTCCGTTCTCAGGAGCCTCAACGACAGCTAGGAATCTGGCATCAACCCAGCCACCATTGCGCGCCGTGCAGCGACAAGGGGTCAAACACAAGCACAAGATACTGTCCAGAACACGGAACGAGCTGGCAACGTCGATGGCGACCAACCAAATCAGGGTGAAGATGAGACCGCCGCTCCAGTGGCCTCGACGAGCCGCCGTGGACGACGTCAAGTGGACGCCGTAGGTCTATGTCTATGTCGTTCTCGTTTTTGTTCATCCTTGCGATTCCATTACTAGGATTCGGGCTTTGCGTCAGATCAACTCGACGAAGCAGAGGAAACATCGCCCGCGAAAAAGCGCAAGGGCGCCAAAGGCAAGGGCGCCGCAGTGGCCAAAGCTAAGGCCAAAAAGAAGGCCAAAGATGATGGCGAGTACGAAGGATCGTCTGAAGACGAGTATACGGCCGTCTCAAAGAGCTTGTGGTCCATGGGCGGCAACGGCGATCCCAAACCACCTGTCGGGAGCTTCGCGATATGTGCTCGGTGCGAAAAGCAATTCACGGTGGTAATTATGGATGAGTTCGTTCTGAGATGGGAGGTCACCTCACTCGTTTTTCTTTCTTTTTTGCGCCCAGACGAAATACACGCTGCCAGCGAATCCGCCACCCGGTTACCTTTGTCACCAGTGTGCGAAAGCTTCTGGAGATGACCCGTTTAAAAAACCCGCTGCTCCTAAAAAGAGAAAACCGGCAGCGGAAAAACGCCAAGTCATCAACTTTGAAGAGCGTCGCTTCCCGACCTTGGCTTCTCTGTGTATCGAGGTGATCACTCAAGCTTGACCTTATTCTCTGATTTTTACCTCTCACAAAATTGTAGCTGATCGGAAAATATATCGATGATGTTGAAGCACTCGGTGACATCGGTTCAGTTAACATGGACGAAATTGCAAAAACCCTCGCTCGGAACCGGAGCTTGTGAGTGGTGAATCCTGTTCAAGTTCTAGCGCTCATTCACTGAAGAGCAGAACGTCGGAAAATGCTCAATTATTCTATGACGTGCAGAACAAGAAACTTCGGTTTTATGATGCTACTGGTAAGCTCACATTGCCTCTCGCGCCCAACCTCCACACTCAAGTTTATTGGCAGACTTGGCCCCTTCAGCTCTGACGACGCTCGCGAGTCTCAATCCCAATTTGACACACTTGCACCTTGACTATTGCGGTCGTCTCACTTGTCCAGTTATTACTGCGTTTTCCAAATCGCTTCCCCATCTCACACATCTGAGCCTCCTTGGACCATTCCTTGTACGCGCGGAAACATGGATCGAGTTTTTCAAGGCCAAACCAGAATTGAAATCATTCCGCATTATCCAGAGCCCTCGTTTTGACCTCGAATGTGCAGAGTCACTCGCGGAGAATTGCACCAAACTTGAAGAATTGCAACTGAAAGAGGTTGGTCACTTGGGTGACACCTTCGTAGAACCACTCTGTGCTTTATCGCCCCTGAAATTACTGGACCTTTCGAATCCCGGTGTCGGTATTCTGGAAAACGGTTGGCTTCAGATCCTAGAAAGGCATGGTCCTACACTGGAGAGCTTTGACCCATCTTGGCACGAAGGATTCACCGATGTGGTACTGGAAAATGGAATACGGAAACATGCACGCGTCATTTCAGAACTCAGATTAGAAGGAATGGCAGGCTTGTCAGACAACGGTGTTGCACACTTCTTCGGGAATTGGAACAAGCCTTTCGCCACACTCGACTCGGAAGACTGCGAATCCGGGATGGAGGTGGATGGTGAGGATGACTGCAGACCGTTTACTCCCAATCCACCACTCCGCACTGTGTCCCTTGCACGAAACCGTGCCCTTTCAACTGCAACATTCACAGCTCTCCTTGCACACTCTGCACCATCACTCGTATCCCTCAACTTGAATGGCTTGGGTTCAATATCCTCGGAGTCGCTCGGACAGCTCAAGGACGTCTTAGACGTGCACTGGCTAGACATGAGCTGGTGTCGTGAACTAGATGATTTTATGATGAAGGACGTCGTGTCGAACGCATCGAAACTGGGTGAGGTGAGGGTGTGGGGATGCAATCGTGTAAGGGGAACAGGGTGGGCTGGTAAGGTACGATCCGCCTTCAATTCGCGCAAGGTCGACTGGTAGTCTGATCGACGATGATTATTTCAGAGAGGGTTGAAGGTCTATGGTATTGAACCGAACGCGGGGCCGTAGATCAGGCATACCTGCTCGTGTAAATTATAACTTCCTGGATTCTTGAATGATCCTAGCCTCATGTTCTAGGAAGTACCCGGGGAAATAGCTGTTGGCTGGCGCAACAGTTATCGATCAATGATCGTTGTCGTCTGCGCTCGACGGTGTTGATAGCTGCTTTGCCAACCACTACCTACGTGCTATTGCTGATCGATTTTGCAGTCTACTACGCGACCGATCGCCGCACTGAGGTGGCGCGGAGAACTTCTCGGTTGCTGTATCGGCGAACCCGGCAGGAAACTAGTAGGTTGAATACTCCTAACGGGATCACTGGCTACGTGACTTGGCACTTTCAACGTAATCCAAGTGCCGCCAACTCGTAAACTGCTCAACCTCTTTGGCGAGAGACGGCTTATTCGGGTATGTACATTTCCTTGACTCGATAACCGCGCGAAGTTGCTTTTTTTCGCTTTAGGATCTACCATCCATCGAGCACTGGAAACCACGAAAATGCCTCACGGGTTCCCATTTCAAGTCCATTCTCCCGCCGATGACGCTGCTTGGCTGAACAAGTCTATATAAGACGATCGAGTCCTCTTCAACGAGGATCGCCATCATCACCTCTCTCGTGATACAGCCATTGACTGTCCAGCTCGCGGTTATTGTGCCAGTGTTGGTCGTTGCCATAGACGCCGCTCTGCGCCTCATTCAACGCAAGCGGGAGAGGAATGGCCTGCTCTTACCTCCAGGTCCAACACAGATCCCAGTAGTAGGAAATGCACTCTCGATCAACCGCGAGGAACCATGGAAAACGTATACAAAATGGCATGCCGTCTATGGTGAGCTTTGTCATTCAATCCAAGACGATCTTCAGCACGGTTGAGTATACCACAGGCGACGTATTTTGCCTCCGGATCTTGGACCAGGATGTCATAGTCATAGGATCGCAGCCGGTTTCTGTGGAGTTGCTGGAGAAGCGTTCTAACCTCTATTCAGATCGTCCGTTTATCGCTACGCTCGAGCCGTGAGTCTCGCATTCGGTCTGTGGCGTACTCACTTGTTCGATACTATCTACCTAGGTATGGCATAGATTGTATGTTCGCCTTCGCCCCCTACGGTGATCATTGGCGATCATGCAGGCGGATATTTCATCAGACGTTTCGTCCACACGGTTCGCTCAGCTTCCGCTCGATGCAGCTTCGCAGAGCCCGACAGCTGGTTATGAACATGATTAAAAATCCTGATCGTTATCAACATCATTACACTGTGTAAGGGACAGTTTGCGGTTATCAACCATATTTCAACGTGCAGCGCTCTTTCAGCTTCAGCACCACAGTGTCACTCTCCGCCGCCTATGGCTATGAACCAAGCGCGGAAGGTGATCCCATAGTGCACGCTTTCGAGGATTTCGCGGCGGCTGCGGTACCAGCAGCCAGCCCAGAGAATGCTATCCTCCTCAAGTTATTCCCATTCTGTAAGTATTCTCCTACGAAATGATTGCTAGCTATATTTGCATTTACTTGTTCAAAGTATTGCATGTCCCTGATTGGTTCCCGGGATCTTGGTTGAAACGCGAAGCAAAACGTACTCGCGACTTATCGGCATGGTTGAAAGAGATGCCTTACCAGTACGCCGAAGAACACATGGTGAGTCCTATTTAGTTCCATTTTTGAACTTGTTTGACATTCTTCGTTCAACACTCAGTCAGCTTCTGATGGACTCCCGATCTTCTCTATGGTTTCTGATCACCTCACTCGCACACGAACGTACGATGCGTCATACCGTGCAGAGTATATTTCCACCCTGAAAAAGGTTGCTGTTTCTTCACTTCTTGGTGCGTTGTCTTTGATGCTAGGCTCCCAATCCTCACCTTGAATTCGTACAGGCTCCGCAGAGACGGTACGCACTATCAAAACGTTACATTCGCACATCTCACCACCGTTTGTAGACGGCCACTTCCCTGGCGGTCTTTACCCTTGCCATGGTGTTGCATCCTCATGTCTGGAAGCGCGCTCAGGCAGAAATCGATGCGGTCATCGGTACCAATCGCCTTCCTGATTTTAGTGACAGACTGGTCTTGCCATATATCGATGCAATCATTCGTGAGACTGCTCGATGGAGCCCCGTTGTACCTTTGAGTAAGACGATCGTCTAGACCTGCGTTCATTTTAGGGATCCTGACGACTTGGTTGTCCAGATTGGCACGCCACTTCGGATAGTGATATTTACGACGGCTACTATATACCAAAAGGTAAGTTTCCCCTTCTCAGACATGCATCGATGACTGGGCCCATAGCTATGGTGAACAGGTGCATCCGTGGTTGCAAATGCGTGGTAGGTTCTCGTGTGCTCCCGCCAACGACTGGCTGCCATGCCCTTTTGCTAGGGCCATGTCGCGTGATGAGGCTCGGTTCCCAAACGCAGAGGATTTTGTTCCCGAGAGATACCTCAATGATGAAGGTACCCTGAACGACAATAACCCGATGGACTTCGTGTTTGGTTTCGGTCGGAGAATATGCCCTGGTGTGCATCGAACCGCGACTGTATTGTTATGGTTGTTGTTTACCTCCTTTCATCAGGACGGTACGCTGCAGATGCATCGCTCTGGAGTGCCATCGCCACGATGCTTTCGACGCTCAACTTTCATCCTCCCAGTGATGCCCAAGGTAATGATCTCCCTTTTGAGGTGAAATGGTTGAATGGTATCACTCGGTAAGTCCTCGTGTTTGATTAAACGTGACTCGGCACACAAGGTCGTTCGAGCGACGTTGACACGATGTATGCACAGTCACCCGCAGGCGTTCCCGTGTCGTATCTCTCCTCGCGCACACTTGAACTTGGAGTCGTATATGGAACGTATGCTTCTGGACTGAGCAGAAGCGAGGTACCAAGTAGGAATTGGTGATATCATCATTCCTGGGGTTTTGACACATGCAGAGAGGAGTAGGATAGTCAACGTGTTTTTTTTCTTCTTAACGTCCGTTGCTTCTAGGAAATAGATGAATATACACCGCGGTACCTGTGACTTCCTGACCGGACGTGGCTCGAATCGCGAGCTACTTCGTCGTGGATACTCACTGTGGGTAACCTACCGTACTAGTAGCTTCTAACCCGAAGAATAGACTAAAATCTGCCCTTTAATGGAAAATTTACCCTGAATTTTGACCTATACAAGGTAAAACTTGCCTTTCGTGGCTTCAAATTTACTCTATTCCCTGGATTATTTGCCTACGGTAAGTCACCCACTTAGTCTCAGCATGAGGTTGCATCCTGAATACGGTACTCGTGCAAGGGGCGGTTGATATTAGTAATGCGGTAAGGCACTTGCACTGAAATCACACGAATATATAGACATTGACGCTCAGCGATCTAAAATTACTTATCGGTGCCTCTTCCTGGGCGAAGACACGTCAGCGGGTTTGGGCAGACATTTTGTGGAACAATGACTCGCGCTATGGCCAGCCTCGGAGGAACAGCATCCAGCATTGTCGTCGGTAAAGTCGCTGTGAGTCACGGTCTCCGAATTCTGCTTCACCTGGATCTGAGTCCTTTCGTCTTAGCATGGGTTGATGCTGATGACGTGAGTAGTTGGTAACGTAGCTCGATGTCACCTATCTGATTAAGGCTGCTCTAGATGGAAGGAAATCCCTGTTCCCGATGAACAGTGCTTCGAAGCAATCAAGGCAGGTATCGACGCTTTGCCCCCTGGTGCTAAAATGTTCCTCAACGGAGGTGAGTCTCACCCAGGTTTTCATTCAGTTTGTTCGTGACTCCGTTTATACAGGAGAGTTTTACGGACACAACGCGTCTCCTGCCAATCTTGAGATGATCGCCGGGTTCTTTGAAAAGTATCCCGAGTATGTCGACAGGACTTTCCTGTCGATTAAAGTCAGTATCTATGCCATCAGACCGTTCATGATAGTTCAGGAAACCGCTTTCAGGGCGGAGCCAAAGCCAACTCATTGCAACCGGACGGATCGTGAGTAGACGATGTCAAATCTGCATTCCCACCTTGGCCGCCAAGTGCTAAAAACCCTTCCAGGCCCGAGAACCTCACTCGAAGCGTCAACTGGATCAACGAGAAATTGAGAGGTACCAAACGTCTCGACTTATTCCAGTGTGCTCGCGTCGATCCCGACGTACCTGTGGAAGTGTCCATCGCTGCGCTCGCGAGGCTGAGGAACGAAGGAAAGTTGGACCACATTGGCATGTCCGAATGCAGTGCGGAGACCCTCCGTCGCGGTCACAAGGTTTGTAATCGCCGCAGTAACACATGCGCGATTAAGCCTCTTCGTAGGTGCACCCGATTAGCGTTGTCGAAATAGAGATCAGCCCGTTTTCGTACGAACCAGAAGCCCGTGAAGGTTAGCTAAACTGTTTCACTCCCTGAATCTGAGCCAGTGACCACACTTTCCTACTACTAGTCATCGCCGCAGCGAAGGAACTCGGCGTTTCGGTTGCAGCTTACTCGTAAATTCCCTTGTTGATGCTTCTACCATACTCTCATGGCTATCCTAAAGGCCGCTCGGAAGAGGTTTCTTGACGGGACAGATCAAGAGACCCGAAGACCTTCCTGGTAGGCGACCCTAAGTGTTTGGTGGGTTACGAAACCCAAGGTATCATACAGCGGGCGATCTCCGCCATCACTTGCCTCGCTTCCAAGAAGATGTAGGATTCACTTTTCGCGCATGCAGCCATTTTCTCACACTTTTCATATCAGAACCTCAAACACAACTTTGCCATCGTCGACGCATTAACTGAGATAACAAAAAAGAAGAATGTCACCCTTGCTCAGCTTTGCATAGCTTGGGTCGGCTCTCTTGGACCGCATGTCATCCCTATGCCCGGCTCATCGTATGTTGTTTTGCGCATGCCATTCTTTCCCTGACAGTGCGCAACAGACACGCCAAACGTACCCTTGAGAATTCCGCAGGCGGTGATGTTGTGTTCACCGAAACGGAACTGCAGGAGATCAATATGCTGATTGAGAACGCGGATGTGAAAGGGACTAGATACCCTTCGCAGCACGCAAAATACCTTTGGGCTTGAAACCTCAGACAAGAACGTCTGTCATCATCTCTAGTAGGTGTGAACTCTGAGTTTATACACCACCACACATAGAAGCTGTACGGCGAGTAAGCCCAAGAAGCAGTCTGCACACTGTACCCGCACTGAGGACTACCCGACCACTTTTGAATCCTCCCCTTCACCAGATAGGCCTAAAGTACATCGGCGTTGACCCGAAAGGAGGCCTTTTCGGACTGATGTTCAAGTGCGTGAGCCCGACAAAAACATGTGGCGTATGGAAGAATGCCAGTGGATGCCAGTCGGTATCTGCTACGCCCGAATGGATAAAGTTGGGCACCGCAGTACCCTGTACTTGCCTCTGTTGGAACTCAACCTAGGCCTTAGAAGAAGTCAGCTTATCATGAACATTTGAACGATCCTCGCTCCTGATTGCTACGCACAACTCGTCAGTGGGAGTCAACGAGATAGGCATCGAAGCGGGATTTGGAGATCAAAAACCTGTGGTGGCCCGTTGAGCACATCTTTCACTCTTTCGAGCCGCCAATGCAACGTCACGACTTAGATACCCTATCTGATGTTTCTATTTGGCAGATAGATCTATTTGGGACTTGAGCTTGATTCGGTGCCCGACGGGGATTTCCTGCAGACCCGTGTATTCCAAGATCATCCTTTTACCGATGTGGCAGCACTGAAGACTGCGAGCTTTGTTATCCGTATGGAGCTGAAGGGTTGCACATGCGGGCAACACTGATCTGATCGACTCAGGATGATCACGGCGTACATTGCGTGTGGCTAGCTCACACGCACCCACCAACACCGTGCCCTAGCGCGTACGAATAGACATCAAGCGATCCCACCTAAGTAGTGTGATGCCACAGCGTATAGAACAACTCGTCAGTGAAAAAACGGTGTATTCACCAAAAACAGGCATGGTCACTCATCGCCATGCGATGGAGCCTCGGGTATGACGCTGCAAACGGTACGATTATAAGACAGGGACGCAGCGTCATATCTTTCTGGCTAACAGCGAGGAGGCACGTGGCTTCGGTTTGTGCATGTATTGATTTGCTGGCGGAAGTACATACAGAGTCCCGATGCCTTAATAGCCAAATTCCCGACCAAATGATACCGCCCGGCGAGGCCGGACAAGATTAATATCTGATGTTCTAGTTCGAGGG
Source organism: Lanmaoa pseudosensibilis (assembly GCA_038092875.1). Lineage (NCBI taxonomy): Eukaryota > Fungi > Basidiomycota > Agaricomycetes > Boletales > Boletaceae > Lanmaoa > Lanmaoa pseudosensibilis. The sequence continues at coordinate 3,739 of JBBPRF010000342.1, read as the reverse complement.
AAAGTGGACGAGGAAGGAAATCGTCCAGTAAGGTCGAGCATGATAACATGCAGGTTTCGGTAGTTTACACCTTCTGAGGGAGAGACGCACAGGGGGAAAGAGTGCGTATCTTGTTGTAGTGTGTGGGGCTGCTGAGGCGGAGTGGAGTTACGCGGTGGTTGTGGAGCAACTTGTGTTCATTATGCTGTGTAATCAGTGGTACCAGTGGCGAGGATCCGGGGAATCACTGCTTGGCTTGTCGTTGAGCCGAGAAAAGGCGTGGCGTGGCCAGTCTGTGTACGTTGCGAGTGTTGCGCCGTTGGAAAAGAGTCAGGGAGAGGATGGAACGTCCTCGCGCGGATGGCGAGGGTGGCGAGTTTGGCGGCGGCTATAAGGAGAAGGTCAGACAACGGCAAGCGAGCGGTCATATTTTGGTTTCCGACTAGCTGACTATTGCCGCGGTTTGTCCGCTCTTACAACCACATCTCGGCCTTGAAAGTCCTCGGTGATTATTCGACCAAAACGCCACATTGCACCGTCCAGGCTGATAATCAGGATATCCACTTCCTCCTTTGTCTATATCCCATTTGCGCGTGTACCCCACCAGTGGGCCGAGCAGAGGACATTAGACACAACACGCGGGTGCTGTCGAAACGGCATTCCCTGATCGTCTGCTTTGCAAGCCGCGGCCCATGCTCGCTTGGCATTACCCCGTAACGTTCTCCGGGAGCATTCCAAGTGGGGTGATGGCAGTGTGGTAGGCCACTACTCCCCGTAGAGTGTTCAATTATATGTTTGCCAGCGCTGGTGCCTAGCGATGCCAACGTCATCTGTGATGGTACCCTGGGTATCCAACCAGAGTTGCACAATCGAGTAGGCTATCTTTTTGTCTCTCTTCACGCTCTGGTCGGCGGTTGACATTATGTTCACCGTATCTGCAATAGGCGATGGCTTTTTGGACTCGAATATCGATCCGTGCAGCCGCTGATGCTAAAGTTCTGGCTGGTTTCATCCATGGAGCCACGCTAAACAGCCATTTCGTACGCCGATGGTACATTGACTTTCTTTCGTATAGCAGCACGTCTTGGATCTGCCAACTGGACGTGCAATATCCCCGAGGGATGGTGTTGTTGTCGTTAACATGTCCTCCTAGGGTCCTTTCTTAAAACCCGTGCTCCGCGCGCTGTATTATTCAGCGCCTGTGTTACGATCGGGTCGGGTTGATGTGGATGTAGGTTAGGTGAGTAGATCCCAGGATAGGTTATTGTCCACTTCTCGTGTGCTCGAAAGGTCGCCTGAAAGGGTTAGCGAAGATCGGACGCTATGATGGCGGTTGGTCGCTTATGGGTGCCAGATTGGAGGGGGATTGAATGGGAGAATGGAATGATTATGCTTCGGAATTGAATTGCTTCGGTTTAGGTTTTGGCCGGAACGGAGATGAATGCTTTGTCCTCGCATTTGTCTCCCCACATAGCCCCTCTCCGGTTCTTACTCTGTCACGTACACCACTAGCACCCCAGATCTGCTGCGAGTGTCGTATATGGACGCTGACGGATTGAGGGCCTTGTCGGATCTCGATAGCAGGTACTTCCACTATTTCCCTATTTCCGAGTATGACGGGTTGATCAGACCTCACGACATTTCTATCTCAGGACCCATATCCATGCTACATGATCCCACCCATCGAAGACGTGTCGTCGTGACTTACGGTACGGCTTCCCGAAACGTTATAGCCCTCCGTTGATACCAGTGGAAACTATCGTTGCGGTGCAGATGATTTCATCCATGATACCAATCCTGGGTTAACGGAAGGGCATCAATCTGTATCTACCGTGAGGCTCCACAGCTTCCCAAGCGTGCTGGCAAAGTCTTGTTGTCGTAAGGAATGAATCAGATCTAACCCTTAATTGACACCCCGACACGCGGAGGCTTTTTCTCTGGTTCGCATGTGACGGGGATCTAGGTCTAGACAAATCGAGCGTAGGAGCTCGCGGTGCTGCATAGTGCGTTGCTGACCTTGAAATCTCGGAGAGAGGCGAGAGGAAGCTTCGATGGCGCTCGATCGTTCCGATCTGCCATTGCATCAGGATGCACTTTAAAACCCTCCATGATCTCCCCCCCTTCTGCAGAAACATGAACCCGAATCAGCCATCACCGAGTATGTACGACTTGTATTACTCCGAAAATACGCCCAATTCACTGTGGGTATTTCATTATTTACCCCTGATGTGATCATGCTTGTCGCCTGACCTCGTGTTACTGACACTGACGAATTTTCCGTTCTTAAGCGACGAACTCCTTTCTCAGTTCCTCGTCCCCAGTGCCTTGCCTACCCCTACCCCCACATATACATCTGCATCTGCACCGGCACCCATCCCCATCCCCGCCTCCCTCCCCCACCTCACTTGCCACTGGGTCTCTCGACACGATCCCCATCTCGTCTGCGGCGCCGCCCTCTCCAGAGACCCCAAACACGCACATGTGCACTTTCGTCGAGCCCATAACATCCAGGGAAACGTCAAAGTCACCGTCAGCTGTCTCTGGCACTCGTGCCACGCGCCGCCGATGCAGAGGGGAAGTCTGAAAAGACACATATTGACGGTGCATTTGGGGCTGTCGCGGTGGCGATGTGAGGTATGTAGGAGGGTATTTTCGAGAAAGGGGACGGGACATGTGTGTGCCCGGGGGTAGGTGCATGACCGTGGAGGTTTTTTTTTTCTTCTCTTCTTCTCCTGACTATGAAGACCTTCGCTGGACGAATCGACTCGGATAGCTATCTCCTGCAGGGGGAGGTTCGGAGGTAGGACCCACCCTTTGTATGCCGTACTTACTAAGACTTTCCTTTTTTTTTTTCCCCCAAGAGCCTGGACATCATTTAAACGCAGTTTTTTTTTTTTTTCTGTCCGTCGAATGTGCACGGCGTTTGTACTGTTGTCCCATTGTCGAGTTTTCGGAGTGCTTTTTTTTTGTCAACATTGGCCGAGTTGATTTTTGTGTCTTTAGCTCTGAAAAACGGACCAGATCTAACACTAGTGGCGCAGATAGAAAAAAAAAAGTACATTGACGTTGGACTCACGTTTCGTATGTATACAAAGTTTCATTCTGCAGTCGTTGTGAAAGAATAATCGTGGGGCAAAGTGTAGGTAGTGTCGGAGCCCGGATCATATGGTCCCACCGGCCTCAGCAGCATCGCCCTCAAGCTCTCATTCGGGCGGTCTCTCTCAGCAAGCAAGAATCATCTGTGGAACACGAGACGGAAGCACCGATGCCATTCCAGTGGAGAGCGATAGCGAGGAATCCAACCAGGAGATATCACTCAATTCTGCATTACTAGCGGGGTGTCCTCTCTCTCGAACAAACCATCAGCACACAGAAGCTGGCTGCGCCACGAAATGACTGTCTTGCTCGACAATGCCGAGCGAGACTAGGATTTCTAGATCTTAAAATCTTTACTATTTTTACTACAGAACATTCATTTACAGTGTTAATAACTATGTTCTCGTCGGTAAATTACCACATGCATGGTTAAGAAGTGTTTTAAATCGCTCCTAAAATGGGTCTTGATGTGTCGAAGTTATGAGCAGCTAGAGTCTGGGTGTCTCCGAGTCCGTCTTAGTCTCCGTGGCTTTTGCGCTGAACCCTAGTTGGGATATAGTTCACGCATCACGTACCATTGCGGTGCGTGGTGAACGTTAACGATGATATCATGTTGCATGATGGTGGTGTGTCGTCGGGATACGATGATATACGTTGGATTCAT
>JBBPRF010000341.1:0-29240 GCA_038092875.1 Lanmaoa pseudosensibilis | reverse complement strand
TACCGAGAAAAATTTCACGCTTTGTCACATGCCGAAACGACACCACGACTGTAATGTCGTGCTCCCGAAGGAAACAACCTTGGGACATGTGATACCCAATTTTTATGAACATCTCGCGCGCCAACTCAGAATGTTGTCGCACGCGCGTCCTTGAGGAGATGTCACGGCCCGCGCCACTCGACTGCGTGCAAAAGCGGCAGTGGCGTCCCAACGTCGTTCTTGTGACACTACAGTAGTACTGGCAACACTGTGGACAGCACAACTAGTCCCGCACACCGACACTCGGCCGCCAGCTAGTCAGTTCATCACACCTACTACATCAGGGCAGCGCCGCCTCGGATGTATTCTTTTGGCATGCCAAGAGCTTATTGCGACTGAAACGCAAGTTCAACAGACGCGAAATCAGGTGCGTACTTGGGCACGACATCACCCTATTCAGCTTAGGGCTTTCTCTCGCATCGTGATGGAGGCTTTGTCTTGGTCGGCTTTGCTGACTTTGATCGCCACTGCTATGGCATTCCAGTAGCAAGACAAGCGGGTCCTCAACACGACGTCTATTGGTGTGACAGCTGGAGAGGTGACCACAGAACTGGTTGTCTGCAACACGGTCGCGATGTCGCGTCCAGGAGACAGACAGGGACATCGCCTGTGATGTTCGATGTCGGCGTTTTCACGATCCACACACTTGCATTCCAACTGTATTGAACGGGAATGTGCTGCCAGTGCAGGCGACACGAACTACTTCACACCGGCTGGCTGAGGACCCGTATAATTGCCAGGTCAGCGTGAATGCCTTGTCGAACCCCAGTTAAAGCCCGACGGGTTGAAACGTTAACATCCCATTCGTAAGTTCAACTTGTTGCAGGTCTGAGGGGTGTTCGGTTACATAGTGTGCGGGGAGACGAGTCCACCTTGAGTTACGGGAGTTGTGAAACCATCCTCGTGAACCGACTCGAGCCAACTCCGACGTCAAAGCCACTTCGTAAGACACCTTGCCGCTATTGCGTGAATTGAATCGCTGTCGTTCACGTACGCCGGGTGTGCAGGTTCAAGTTAGTGTGACGCATCAACCTGGCGCTCAACTCCCGATCGCAGCAGAATGTTGCGTTCCAAGTGACCAAAGCTGGTACGATGACCTAATTTTCCTGACGAGAAACATACTGATTTCAATGGATCCGGGTCCTCTAGGGTCCAAAGCTTCGGGACCTGAAACGAAATCATGTGGGGTCGAGTCGACAAATGCCAGCCATTGCCAGGAATACCATCATGGTACTGCTTATGGCACATGGTAAGTACTGATTGAAGTATTCCAACAAAAGAATATATAACTTAGGACCCCAGGTACACAGCCCCGGAATCATCCATGTTCACAGGTACTTTGAGAGGATGTGCCGAGGCCTAGCCCGTCTTCACCTCGCCGCATCAAAAGCGACCCCCGATCATCCTTCAGGCATCGATTACAAGGCTTTCCGAAGAACAGATACGTAGATGACGCTGCCAACGACCGAGGTCGCCGTCTTCGAAACCACTGATGCATTCCGCTCCAACCCAGATCTTCTCTTACCTGCGTTTAACCTGTTGAGATCAAAAGGTGTCAGCGCGTGAGTGGTATTCGCCGACGTGGATTGCCCAAGGCCGTTCTGGACTCAATAGTGACCGTCTTTAATAGGCCAATTTATTACGGACTAGAGGCCGAGGATCCCAATATTGGCTTCCTCTTCATCAGTGCGTGACGCCCAAAGCACGGTGTTGTCGGTCCAGTGACATTGATTGATGTACTTTGCAGATTGGGATAGTTATGCGCAGCACAAGGCCATCATAGACGCCTCATTTTACGCAGAACTTGTTGCAGGTCTTGTTCCAGCTTTAGCAGGCCCGCCTAAGGTGTACCATGTCCGATTCCAAGCCCCAACCATCGCATTGGATTATCCCGTCACTGAAGTTACTATTCTGAACCTGAAGGCTCCAGAAAATCGTTTGGGCGTGCTCGAGATCTTTTCCGGGATTGCAGAAGCCACTGAAAACTTATTTGTATTTGGACTAACGCGGGAGGATGGGAACAACCACATTGCTATTTGTGGGTGGGAATCGGTGGAGGTATGCGGATGCATAGTTCTTGGCGGGCGAAATGGATTGATGTAACCCACCATAGGCCCACAGGAAAGCCACTTTGAATCCAAAATCCCAGGAAACACTCAAGAAGCTGTACTCACTTGCTGACGAGGATTACATGTGCCACGCGAAGCTGAAGAAATTTTAGCTACTGATTGCTTTGAGAACGAGGGTGATCATGTGTTATGAGCTGACAGGTCGAAGTGTTCCGCGGGGTGAATGAAAGGGTGTACAATTGTCCCTGTACTAGTTTTGAGATTGAAATGTGAAGTACACCACAACCCGAATTCCGTGTGACAATCATGATCGAACGTGGATGCATTAACGCTGACGGGTCGACCTTCGGGGAATCAGGGTAGCCCCGAGATATGGTATTCCCCATTCCATTGCTACTCAATAGCAACGCTTACCGCGCCTTCATGTCCACTAGATGTAAGGCCGATTTTCGGCAGAAACCTTGTTTAGTAAGAAACTTGCACGAGTGGATTTTTTGTCCCTTCACAGCCACTACCTCCCCCCCCAATGACCTTGTAAACAAGGTAAACAAGGTAATTCACGCCTCTATAGCCGATTAAAGAACATGCACCACATCGGAGCACAGATCCTGAAGAGGCTCATGGCCATCCCCGGATTCGGCCCGATTGAAGCGTAGCATCGCGTGGTACTGCCAATATAGTCGGTCATGTGAAGCAGTTATGGGACGAGAAATAAAACGGCGCAGTCCCATAGCTCCAAGGGGTATCACTGGCAACCGTAGTACGCCACGACTTCAACATCATGTCACTCACCACCGAGATTCTCATCTTTGATGCAAGCGATGCATTTCGTGACGATCCAGGGCTTCTCACCCCAGCATTTGATATTGTGTTGAAAGCAGACGGAGTGCACGCGTGAGTCATCTTATCAGATGCGATCCACAAATCGATCGGGGGATGTTCAGCTGACATACATCACATACTAGTCCAGCTTACTACGGAAAACAGATCGAGGACCAGAGCACGACCCGGGGTTATATCTTCCTCAGTACGTCGCATCCTCCTCCTACCTGTGGTAACTTCACCCCCATCTTCTGTAGATTGGGACAGTTACGAAGCACACAGGGCGGTCATCGATGCGCCATCTTACCCAGCCCTCCTTGAGGCCCTCAAACCGTCCCTCAAACCGGATGGCAATGTAGAAATGTATCATGTCCAATTTTCAGCCCCGACGATCGCGCTCGAAAAGCCCGTCACAGAAGTGGCCATAATGACATTGAAGGCACCTGAGAATCGTGCGGCTGTGGTCGATATATTGTCCAAGTTTTCAGAAGTGACCGGGAAGCTACTCGTGTTCGGACAAACACGCGAGGACGAGAACAAGTATATCCTTATCGGCGGATGGCCTACGGTAGAGGTATGTCGATGAAACACAACGCGATTATTCCGGTTAGACAACAGGAGAGCTAACACATCACAGGCACAGAGGGAGGCTGCTGCGAAGCCAGAAGTGGCTGCAGCACTTGACAAGTTGTCCTCCCTCACCGACAAGCACCTCAACCACACAAAGTTGTCGCAGTATCGGTTCAAGTTGTAAGTTATTCCGAGAGAGGGGCCATCCGTGGCGAACGTCACAGTCGTGATCAATCGGTGATACAGTTTGTTTCCATGGATGGTGGATTTTTTTGCGAAATGCAGTGTACATAGTAACCCTGAAAAGCTACATCACTGTTCTCTGATCCTGTCTGATCCGGGACAACCGCAAGAATAGCCCCGGTATGTGAAATCATATGTATATAAGACGTTGTGTGTCTAACCGTCGTGTGCTACCACCCTCTGATCAACGTCATGGCGCTCAACACCGAAATCCTCATCTTTGACACTAGCGAGGCCCTCCGCGCAAACAAAGAGATTGTTACCAAAGCCCTCAAATTTGCAGTGGAAGCGGATGGTGGGAACGCGTGAGTGAGGTTGATGCTTGAAGAAAGTTCCCAGGCAGTGGGCCCTTGGGCCGGTCTGAACACAGTCGTAGACCAGCCTATTATGGGTTACAGATCGAAAACCCAAATACTGGCTACACCTTCCTCAGTACGTCCGATCCCACATCCCTATAAACCCTGCAGATACCTAAACAGTGCCACTCACGCATCGCCATTATATGTGTCCGTAGATTGGGACAGCTATGAGATACACAAGGCGTTCGCAAGTCATCCGTCTTTCCCGGCGATCCATGCTGCATTCCAACCATCCCTCGCGCCCGGGGGGAATGTAGAGGTATACGACGTCCAATTCTCGGCACCAGCCGTCGCCCTCGAGAAACCTGTCACAGAAATTCTCGTGTTGTCATTAAAGGCGCCAGAGAATCGTGAAGCCGTTGTCGATATCTTGACCAAGATTTCAGAAGCGAGCGGGAAGATACTCGTGTTTGGACAGACGCGCCAAGATGAGAACAAGTATATTGTTATCGGTGGCTGGCCGACAGTAGAGGTACGTCGAAACGATGATGCCGGGTGGGACGATGTAAAACTGGCACTAACCAACTCATCACAGGCGCACTGGGAGACCGCGGCAAAGCCAGAATTTGCTGCAGCACTCACCAAACTGTACTCACTCGCTAATAAGGAACATCTTTACCATACCAGTTTGTCAAAGTATTGGCTATAGAATTACTCCGAAAAGGATCTCACACAGGGGATGTTGTAGTCAGTGTGCCCAAAGAGCAACAGTGTACATTTCATTTCATTTGACGTTAAAGCAAGGTAGTCATACCCTGATCGTATATAGAAGAAGGGGTTATGGCATAGTATTATTCTTCAAGGTGATGACCTATCGCTCACTGCATCAACGCCCCCCTGGGCTTTCTCAAAGATTCCGCGATTCCAAGGAAGGTCTGCGAGAGTTGGACCTATACAATGTGGATTGGATCCATGACCGGTTTGAACCATGAGAAACGACCTACGCTATCAATCGCTTCATGGAAGGATGATTGCGCGCCCGTCAGCGCGGGCGTCTTGCTCTGCGCATCAAGTGCAACGGTGACCATACGCTCCATCCGGGCAGAGGTCTTTTTCGGGCCGAACAAGATGGCATGAAACGAAAGTCCTTTCCTGTATGTAACGTGAGCCTGGCATCAGTCTGAGACATGTAATTGAACACTACATACCCCTTCTGTGCCGGTTTGCGGAAGAGTTTTTGCACCGTGGCATCACCAACGGATGCCATGCCATCGGAAAGGAAGATGATCACGGGGGGACGGGTATCGTCCCACCACCTTGATATGGCTGTATCAGCTGCTTTGAGGGCCAAGCCGAAACTGTTGCCCCCCTTTGGGGAATTGGGGAGGAGCAGATTGAGAAGTTCATCTGGAGATCTCATCGTGTCATTTTCGCACACAGATTGCGTACCCTCAGCGTGTAAGATGATGGTGTTTGCATCACGCTGACGACCGACAGCAGCTTGACGAGCGGTCCAGAAGCTGTACAGGGCAGAGTAGACGGCTCCGAGCCGATTGTTCATGCGTGGACGTATCCTCCCATATACTGGCGAGTTTTCAAGCGGCCTTCTGTCATCCTTGTTCATTGACATTGACCTAGGCAAGTTTGTGAGCATGATACATCCAGACCCAAGGAAAGGCAAGTTGCTCACCTGTCAATCAAGAAGATACTATTGATAACTAGTGGTCAGTTTGCATGCTTGGCGGTTTCGCTGCAAGCGCGTACATGTGGAATGGTTGCTGTACAGATGCTGGGTTCCTACACATGAATTGATGCCCATCCCTTGAGATATAACCTTGCTTCGTCTGAGCACTACTTGCACTCAATGGTGCATGGAAAAGCGGGAGAATGCAGAATGAGGGGACAGCGGGCTTTCCTCCACGAGCAGCATGCTCGGACCCTCCAGGAGTAATCAGACAAGGACGAGAAAGACATGAATCTTAAATTCACCAGCACACATAGAGTCACTTGGAAAGTGGGGGTAAGCAAAATACGAATGAGAACTATGTAGCCATGTAGCTCGACCTACCACTTTGCAGAGTTCGCTTGCTCTTCGCGCGAGTACGGATCTTTGAACCCTGCAAAGAATGAGGCTTCGAAGCGGGTGAATGGAAAAGATCAACTTGCCACTACGCTTCCAGAACAGGTTATGTGTCAAAAAGTCCTTGGGTCGGTCCGGTTCGGGTTGTAGCTTTCTCGTGATATGTTGGACTTCAAGGTTTCCTCGACACTCGCCCGGTGTCTCGGCTCTGCAATAGTCGATGTGGACGTGTCTACCGAGCACTTGGCACACCAAGTTGCACATCATCGGTGCACCTTCGTCGTTGGTCGAAAATCGTCGTCCTTCGACCTCGAGACCTTCTTCGTCTGGACCGTCGACGGACCAGCGGACGTTTGACATGGAACCGTGGCGGGTTTCGTGTTCTTGCTGTGAATGACCTGTTTGAACAAAGCGGTTAGCCTTCGCGATCCACGCCTAGGTTCTCGAACCATACCCAAAGGAAGTGTGCAGTAATATTGGCAACTCGCACATCTGTTAGTACGTTAGATAGGCTGACACACCGTGGGGTCAGCTGACCTTGCTTGGCAGTAATGGACGACAACTGGGTCCAAACTATGATCATGTGAACCTTCATGCTGTAACTGACCTGGAGGGATGAGCTTGACGCATTTAAGTCGTTTCGCGACTGAGCATCCATTGTCAATGGGACGCTAACTATGTACTTCCAAAAACTTACCTTGTGAATACTATACCCATGCACCGGACGCGTTTAGTGCTCGAACTTGCGTAAAGGGAAATGAAGACATACCTTCGTGTACTGGAAGCATTCATGCATTCCTTTGAATGTGGCTTCAATCGATTCAGGGGCTGTGTCGATTTCGCAAACACCTGGAGCGGTACATCGCTGGGAGCAGGCATGTGGTTTCCTACGGAAAATGTTTCGCTCCGCAGTTGTAAAATACACCAGCCGAATCACGTACCCGCAAAGATGGATCGCGTCTGCTTCCAACGCGTGTAAATGGTTAGGACTTGAGCAGAGCCGCTTGCAAAGCTGGCAAGGTATGGGGCAGTATTGTGCGTCACATTGGTGACTTTCGTGCTCAACGTCACTGAAGACGCCCGAGATTACATGTCTTTGACTGTAGTTGCGGCCACACGAGCACACTTACACTGAGATTCTGCACCTCCCTTTGCATCTGTACTCGGATCCGTCCGCAAACGTCACAGAGCAGAGATCACACGGCTAAGGATGTGAGATATAGCATATAGTGCTGCGGTACGTGAAAGTGACGGTTACCTCGCCGCAAGCGTGTGTAACCGCTGCGCACTGGTGGTCATCGTCTTCGTGGTCCGACACCTTAAGAGTCATAAGCAACAGTATTTCGAGAATCCAAACATTGCCATACTTTGGCACATCCTTCGAGACATCCATTTTTCCCCCAGAGTTTGCACTGCGCACCACATAAATGGACATTGACCGAACATCTGGGTGGGCCAGTCATGATCGAACACAACAGGTTCAATGAAAAATCTGCTTACACATGTTTTCCAGAATGTCCGGCTCTAGAAAGAGAACGGTGAATGCCCCTTGGTTAAAATTCAGATGTTACTTACGTCATTGAGCATTTCTTTTCCTCTCCTTCCTCAAGCTCACCCGCTTCCGCACAATACTCGCAAGATTGCGTGCAAGCATGCGTTGTCTTACAGTCATGCGCGCCCTCATGGAATCGATTCTGAATGCAAAACAATTGGCAAGACGCACACTGCATGCGACAGAGCTGCACGCTGCTCTTCAAGTCGATCACAGCGCTTTCGAGCGTCCGCTGAAGCTCCATCACGCTCGCGTGACCAGTCTGAAAACGCGTTAAGTTGGACTTGACCCATGCTCGTACGTGATTGATGCGCATTTCCGCCAGGTCTTCCAGGTACTGAGCGAGCCCCTCTGCCCACTGAGTATCGGGAACAAGCTGGCGGGAATTGAACTCGTCCCATTCTGTGAGGAGCGCGTCTAATACTTCTTCGCGACTCATAGTCTGAGAGTGTTCAACGTTGGCGACAAAGAAGCGAGCATCGCTATCTGGGGAGTCAATCGGCATGTCCGTGTCTAGGTTCTGATGGGAAAACATGCTATCGTTGTCTCGATCGTCATGCAAAAGAATCCTACCTTCAGTGGCTCGATTTCGAGCTCCACGTCTTGCATACCGAAGGCTAGGGCAGTAGGTAAGAGGGTCAGCAACAACTGTGCACGATGCGAAGCCATGGTTTCTAGAAGATAATCAGCAATCAAACTGAGCGAAACAAGGCGACCGCACGAGAAAGCGCTCCCCAGTCATTCGCCTAGAAAACATTAGCATCACGCGTATACTGGCCTAGCAGTGACAAGTCAAACCTTGAGTTTCGCCATCAGCGTCTTCATCAGGTGCAAGAACTCTCCTGCTGCCTTGTGTGTCACGTCTTGCAGATCAAGACGCCTCTTCAGTGTTGGGAATAACTTGTAAAATTCCCTCGACTCGATAACCGGCCTGTGATACGGGCATAACTGTGCTGTCTTCCTAGAGACGGGAAAAATCTTACCAGGGGATGATGTTGAGCTTACCCCCATGCAGACGGGAGATGAAGTTGGCATCTTGCTCTTCTTCGACTATTTGTTGAAACTTGAGCGTGAACCTGAGGGAAACCTCTGTCACAACATGGGGAGGAACATATCTCCTAAAATGCTCACTCTCGTGCGATTTCCGCCTTGTCCGAGTCGACAACATCTTTGATAATGATCACCAACGTAGACTGGAAAAGTGCAGGGTTTGCAACAGGGTCCAGGACCGTCGAGCTAGACTGGAACGATTGAAACAGCCCGGTGATATCACGGCTGAGAGCAAAGTTATTGCGGAAAAGGACCTGAGAAATCGGTGTCAACGACTCCTTTTTTGTCGTCGATAGATGGAAACGTACCAGATTCGAGATTGCAGTGTTAAAGAGAACGAGGAGGGTATCTTCTTGGGCTGAGCGTTCTATGCTGTGCACACCTGCCAAGGTGTCATTGGTATAGATTATCGAGAAAGAACCCGATTACCGACGTACCTTCAAAATCGAGTGCGACAATCAAAGCTTCTTTAGTCGGAGTCACGGACATCCAAACACCCTCAGTAGTCCGCATTGCTGATCCAGCGAACGATGTATCGACAAGGTGATTGAGTGCGAAACTCTTCCCAACGGATTGCTCTCCCATGGAGGACACAACCCGGACGGGCTGCGAAAAAGGCTAGCATTAGCTTAGGAGGTAGTCGTGCATATGGGAAGTTCGCACCTTGTCTGCCATGTAAGACTGGAATATGGACTCGTACCACCCGAATGATATCAAATCGACGATACGATTGATCTCGGCGCCAAGCAGCGACTTCTCGACCTCAGCAGAGTACACGCCATCCTTCAACGGAATGAATCGATTGTCTCTGGCAAGTGCCAGATGGATAGGAATGAGGCAGAGAATGTCAACGACCCATTCTCCAACCTTGAAGAGCGATGTATTATTCCACTCCGCGTGGGGGGAAAGATTAGCCACGAAACTGTCGAAGGTCGTCGCGGAGACCTGTAGCGTGCTGAGCTTATCTCCAGTTGGTTTCTTCGATGTCCTCTCAAACGTCTCGATCATGTCAGCAAAGTGGGCCTGATAACGATTATGATCCCGATCAGTGACGAAGAGAATCGAGCGGCGGCAGCGATCGCTGGAGGAAATAGTAGCACGGTGGACTGCCGGAAGAACCGGAAAGCGGGTCCATACGTCGGCATGACAGTCCATGATACAGTTGTGCGCCGTGAGATGAGCATCCCTCGACAAAGCGCCTCGGCTGTCCTTCTCCCTGAACATGAACTCAGTAACCTTTCGGGTGATGTCGAGGGCGACAGAGCTACAAGTATGGGCTGACAAGTCCAACTTCAGGAGGTAGACAGCGTTCCTGCGGACGAATGAGCTCATGACCAGGTTGCTATCGCCTGCCCAACCTGCGATAGGGAGTGGGACACCGTCGGTGGACCCAAAGGTGCTCCAATGATAAGCGATTATACTAGTAGACACGTCATCCGAGGTAACGATCAAGAAACATGAGCCGTCTGGAGAAGAATGAACATCAATTGGGACGTGATGGAGATCCAAAGAAGCTGGCCTAAGATTTCGTCAAAATCACAACAGGAGCTTGATTAACTGAAGTACACACCGGAATTGCATAGTGGTGAGTGAGAACACACGGGCGATGGCTTGAGAGTCGACGAGTAGAAGTTCCTCACTTCCTGAAGTGAAACATGCTTTCTTGATCGTCGTCCCATCACCGTACCATGAATTCAGATTGATGGCGCTGCCAGATGCGGTAAACCCTCGGCTATCATCATGAACAAAGACGTGCAACTGTAGCTGCTCCGAGGGGTATTCAATTTCAACGCATTATTCGAATCTCGCGGATTGCATACCTTCTCACAGGAAACCAGAGCAAGCATAGCCTGAGATTCGTCGAATGCCAACAAGAACTCCTCGCCAATCTTATCTCGATGAAGCATCTTGCCGCGCTCTCGTCCGATAGAGTTTTCGATATTATTTAAGTGGTCTAAGTGAATATGGAGGTTGGCGCTGCGGTCAATCAATACCAGGAGCAGTCTGTCGCCTTCGAGGAGTCGCGAGTGCCTGAAACCCCATCAGCAATCACGCATACGAGTGACAAAAAAGTCAATCTCACGAGACCGAGAACCCCAATGGTAGTTGAAAGGAGTACGACTCCTTGAAACGCGGATTAGGCACCTTAGTTGGATCGAGTTGCAGTTCATGCTGATCTTGTGCCGTAAGGTGCATGAGATGAATGGTGAACAAGAGCGAAGCTTCCCTCAACGTTTCTCGATAGCCGGTAATTTCAAAGCTCTGCGAATGCGGACCTGGAACTCTGTGTTACCCAAGAAAAGCTAACTCAAAGAGCTTGAACATACGGCTGCCACGCTGAGAGCTAAAGCTCTTGCATTGTACGACGGACTTGAGACGCAGAGTGTACCTTGAATATCATTGGTTAATTGAAGTCTGAATCCGTCATTTCAAGGAAAGCCCTACAGAGAATCACACGACTCCGATAGAGAATTCATCTTCTGGATCAGAGTACGTCCCACGTCACGAATGTCTTGTTCGCTGCGGCGTTCTGCTTCGAGCTTCAGCTGCGCCTGAGTATCGTCTAACTGTACGCGACGAGCAGAATTGAGGAGAGTCCGACAGAGCCTATCCACAACGCTCCCGAGGTATTTCTGGGCCTGATCCTTCGCGACCTTTAATGCTTCTTGCAACACAGGGATAGTGGACGAGAGACCCTCGAGGTCCGCGATGAAGTCCGCGTCATTAATAAGAGAAGGTTCGTTGCTACCTTCCTTGAGCATCTTATCAGCACTTCGCGTCTCAGCGGTCGTCGGCTTAGATGGTTCGTCCCCTCGCGTCGCGATTTCGTGGAGGATAGAAGCCAAAGTGGACTGCACCTGCCGCTTGTTGTCCTTGGAAACAGATTGAACGAGTGTAGCTAGCTGAGTCTCGGTTTTGTTAACGAGGTTCCGGGATAAATAAAGGACGAGAAGAATCTTTTCCTTTGATTTTCTGAAGTTTTCATCAATGATGTTCTTGCAATTGGCTCGGTGAAGTTCATCAGCGAAATTCTCCGCAATACGCGGGTGGATTGTTGTTAGGTTGGAATAGGATTCTAAGAAATGTCATCGATATGAATACAGAACCATCGATACAGTGACTCACCACTCAGTCTCGATTCTTCATCAGGGGTCAGAGCTGGGACAGAGGCGAAGCATCTACTACGATCGAGCGTGCTACAAGTTTGGGCATGAGCAAGGCACCAGAGAGAGAAATAATAACGAACGGATAGCGAGAAAATACAGCATTGATAACTGCGAACCGGATGCTTGATTCCGTCTGGGCTCTGGCTTCGCTCAACTCATCCTGAGCTTTCTTTTGCTGAGCTCCCACGTCCTTATGATACGCAAATTTAATGGCGGCAACTTCCTTCACCCAGATACCACACTCATCAGGGAAACGCTTGCCGAGCCCCAACCGGACAAGGTGGTTGAGTGATTTGGGGCTAATTGTCTCTGATATTTGCAGATGCTCTTTCAGCCTGTGAAGATATTAGAAAAACGGCAAACGAAATGTGATTTAAAAGGCATACAAAGTATCTTGTAGCAGAAACGCGGTAATCCTGAAAGAGTTGAGAGGCCTGACAGTGCGCTTAACAGGCATATATTGTGCTGTCATGAATCCTTGTCTCGTTTCGCCGAATAACAGACGTGGCTTGAAGAGCTTGGGGTCCATATTACACTCTGGATGCAGCTCAGTGACGACGAGTTCATCGGAAGCGCACTGACAAATCGGGTAATCCATTGATACTCGGGAAAGATGGAAAGGTAACATACCTCGAATCCTTGGCGTACTGAGACGCCTTCCTCTTGCTCCTTCGTCTTCGCAACCTCGAAGGTAAATAATCGATCGGTGTCATCTTCGTCGGATTCAGAATGTTGGTCATCGTTGACCGAACTGCTCCAAATCATGGATTTTGCATGGTCTTCGGAGATCAGGGCAGTGACTTGATCACAAATCTGGGTGAGGTATCTGAGAGTTTAAGTATCAGTGCGCGTTTATAATGTGTACCAAGCTCCAAGATGATTTCACCTTATGAAGGTGACGCGATTTCGACGCACGGGTGGAGAAGCACCGTCGTCCCAGGTCGACTCTTCTGGCCAGTAGATGACATACATCTTTTCCGCTGCGCCGACAGACTCCGAAACGCGGCAGATGTATAAGCCAGAGCGGAGAGCTGGCCTTTCGGGTCTTGCTTCCAAGGAGTTGCTCAACTTAATCGCCCTGTCGAGACATCAATGACAACAACTGGATCCCGAGCTGGACAGCGACATACATGGTGTCGTCAATGACACCTACGGAGACCAAAAAGCGAACAATCACGTCTTTACTCCCATAAATCCCAATGGGCTTGACTTGGGACTTGTCAAGAGCCTTAAAGTCGACCTTTGTCAAGGACGTGTAGGCGCCGGGAGAAATTTCGTTCAGAAAACGTTTGAGAGAATCTTGAGCGATGATGATCTTGTCAACTTTGCGGATGTAAGAGCTAAGCCGGGACGTCATGTACCATCATACCTAGACCGCTACTGCCACGCTCGCTGATCAGGTCAAGGATGCGATACATTCCCGGGATAGAAGAACAAAGATCCTCTTCGGAGCGAGCTTCTGTGGCTTCGACGTCCGCCTATAAACAAAACATTCGTGAGTGTAATTACCAAAGTCATAGCACCACTCACTTCTTCCAGTTCTTGGTTCGCTTGTTGCTCGTCGAGATCCATAGACTCGGCGGTGTCAATTTCCTGATCGTCAATGTCATCGTCGAGATCAATATTCAGGTATGACGAATCGGAGGACTCTGATTGCGACTCCTCTAACATAGATGCAGAGTCATCCAGAGGAATTGCTTCATCCACATGGTCGTTCAGAATCATGAACGAATCTTCCGCATGTCTGATAGAGGTCAAGTCAATATCGATATCAGAATTGTCCACCTCCAAGATGATGGACATGCTCGTCGGCAGATATAAGTCAAATGCAAGTTGTTAGCGCGAGAGATGGCCTGTGGAGTAATGTGGGTTGTGTTGTTCAGAGCTGAAGGATAAAGCTGGGGGCCATTAATACTCAGAACTTCTGTGGGTCCATTTGTTGAGCCCGCTGCGACACGAGGATTGTATCCATGGCCAGGGCCCCTGAATCACTAATGGGGTAGGCGCACATCTCCCAAACATAGGCATGGACGCAAAGCTGGCACCATGTCTGTCCAAGGTTCAAGGGTATTACTATGAGTGAAGGGAACCATATCGATGAAACCTTGATACCATGGGAATTCCAGAATTAGGTGAACTTGTCACACCTGCTTCTCCGAGTGACCCGGCGAAATAGTACGAAGTGACCCATGTCGCTGCGAGAAAACCCCCCGAACATCTTCCAAAGAGCAAAACCTGGTGATTGTTATGTTGGTGCTTGGTTAAGCCAGTACATACTGCCAAGGAACCGCGGGCTGGGAATTGATCCCCTACTCAGGTCAATGTGACTCGTGAACGTTGCAGTGATCACTGTTACAAGCTCAGTTCGCCGCCTACAGCACGAACCTGTCGAGGCTGGAACTCAGAATTCGGCCAGGTCCATCTATTCTGTGACAATGGGGATCTTGATGCTATGGCCGTAAACGGGTGGTCACCAGAGGGAGATAAGTCGTGTAGATTTAAAATTACAGTAATTTGCATATTCTACGGTTTAGCTGAGTTTTAAATCAAAGCGGAGTCCTCTGCCGCACTCGCCACTCGTCCTGAGTACTGATCGATCTGATCTCGAACGGTGTCAAACAAATCGTCGTACAAACGGCGCAACTCGACAAGTCACCTACATGGCAACAAATTCTCAGAGAATTCGCCTCTGTCGCATCATCAGCCCAACGAAG
Source organism: Lanmaoa pseudosensibilis (assembly GCA_038092875.1). NCBI lineage: Eukaryota > Fungi > Basidiomycota > Agaricomycetes > Boletales > Boletaceae > Lanmaoa > Lanmaoa pseudosensibilis. The sequence goes on along the minus strand of JBBPRF010000341.1, from coordinate 14,635 downwards.
GATTCTCGCACTACATAGGCCAACTAGTACCCAAGTTTCTACAAAGCCAGAGTAGTGCGGACGACTACGCATACTACATGGTCTCGATACCGCAGTAAGCCTTTGATGGTACTGCTAATCATCCTTATGATGTGCCCTCGATTCCCCATCTTCCCATCTCAGTACCTCAGTGTCGAGGCAAACCGGTGGTGGTCGAGACTCCGCTGAGTGTGAAAGTAGCCCCACTCTATTTGATATCCAAATTGCTGCACCGTAGTGATCTGCCGACATGGTGACTCCACCCTCCCTATCGTGTTGACTCTATCGACTCTGGTGCCAGTGGCAGCTTGTCTGCTATATTGACACTCACATTACCAGTGCTTTAACTTGACTTTTCCTTTAAATTATTTCTAGTTTATTCCTTGCCGCGCGCTTGCTGGTGTACATATCTAGTCTCGACTCAGGGCCTTAGGGTTTTATATCTCGTTACTGCGTGCTTTGAGTGATGATTCTGTCCTTCGAAGTTTGGTGACATTCAGCTAGTCCACTATAATAAGGTCTAATTTGAAGGTCATGTGGATAAGTACCCTGAGCGTGTAAGGCTCTGCCCCACACCAACCCCACCCTTACATCTTGCGCAGGTCATCGCCGAGTTTGATTAAAAGGGCTAGTTTATCCTCGATATCATAAGCACAAGAATGGCCCACAGCCATGGCTGCTGCCATTACCCCAAGCTCAATTACGGATCCGGAGCGAAATGGATCAAGAACTTGACCCAGAACCGTCTCTCGACCTTCCTCGGCGGTCATTTTCAAGACGTCAACCTCTCATCTGTGCTCTATACACACAGACTCGATGGTCCCAAATACGTTGACCTGCAAGTCTGGAGTGCCCCTGGGCTGTCCAAACCACTGTTCAAGGAAGCGATCAAACAGACATTTAAACCTGCAAAGAAAGGCGACTCGTTTGGGCCTTCTTGTGAGTCTCCGACATGAACCCGTTGTGATCTGCGCCTGACACAATGAGAAAGGGGTACGACCGCCCTGAACCCATCGCTTTAAAGGAATATGACTGATATCGTCTCGTTTCGTAGACAAATCATTGGTGGAAAGTCAAGATTACAATCCCGTCTGCTTGGAAGCAATACGAACGTGTCCAGCGTGCGTCTATTTCTCGATCGTCCTGACGAAACCATTCTGATCAACTTGTAGTCGAGTTTGATCCTGGATGTGAAGCCATGATATTCACCCCACAGGGTTTGCCATTGCAAGGTTTGTCTCGAGAATCAATCCGTCGTTCAATCCCTCACTATACACTTTCAGGGATCACTGGTGGCGGTGGTGGTGACCGTCGCGTGGAGCACATCATCCCTCGTACAGCTGTCGAGCAGGGTACCTACGAGGTAGTCATTGAATCTAGTTGCAATGGCATGTTCGGAGTTCCATGGAATGGCGATACGATCGCGCCTCCGGACGTGAGATAATTTATTTTGTTCTCTGAATGGCGTTCATCTGTGAATTCCAGATGAACAGATACTTCAACTTGGCGTCCGCTGATATAGTGGTTCCCAACCAAGATGCATGTATGTCCAATGTCAACGCCCTTGGGATTGTCGCTGATCGCTTGTCATCAGGGTACCTCATGTGGGACTTCAACACGCTGAGAGAGATCGTCGATACTTTGCCGGGCAACACCCTGCTACAAAATAAGGCGCTGGTGACTGCAAATGCAATCATGAATGCTTTCAAGACAGGGGACCCAGAAAACATCAAAGAAATGCGAGGGATCGCAGAAGATGTCTTTGGAAAAGGTTGGCAGGCACAAGGCGCGGACATTTATCAACAAGGCCCAGAAAAGGCCCAAGTCGTCGGCATCTCGTACTGCCACATTGTGAGATACCAAAGTCATATGACGAAGCTCCGCTAATGTATTGCACAGGATACAGCTTGGCTGTGGCCATACCGTGTCACACAGCAGAAGACTGCGAGATCATGGTCAACTCAAGTCGATCTTATGGAGCGTTATCCGGAACACAGATTTGCCTGTTCACAAGCCCAACAATTCAAGTGGTTGGAACTGGTAATCTTATCCCTAGCTTGTATAGATAAGGCAGCTGAACTTGGGACGCAATATAGCAATATCCACCCCTCTTCAAGAAGATTCAAGAAAAGGTCGCATCTGGGCAGTTTCATCTCATTGGTGGTGCCTGGGTCGAAAATGACGGAAACATGCCATCTGGTGAGGCCCTCGTTCGACAGTTTGTGTACGGCCAGCGGTATTTCGAGTCTCGATTCGGTCAACGTTGCGAGACGGCTTGGCTACCCGATTCGTTTGGGTTGACCGCCGCGTACCCTCAGTTGATCAGAGATTCGGGGATGAAATATTTCTTCACGCAAAAGCTCTCCTGGTAGGTGTTGTTAATTTGTGCGATAGTGTTTCTCATGATTGTTCATCTCGCCAGGAACAATGTGTACGTCGTTCAATTTACTAGACCTCTTCAATGACAGACCGCGATGTGTGCAGAAATGTCTTTCCTCACTCAACCTTCAATTGGGTGGGCATTGATGGCACTCAAGTCTTGTGTCACATGACCCCAGTTGGTAAGAGATTCCTAGTGATAACACTCGATAATTGTAGTCATTCTGCCACTTGACAGATACCTACACAGCACAAGCAACTGTTGGCGATGTGAACAAAGGTGTCTCAAATCACAAGGTCAGTTGTACTTCGCCAGTGATTTCTGTTACTCAACCATGACAGAATCTTGAATCGACCGATTCTGCTCTTCTCGTCTTTGGAAATGGTGACGGCGGTGGAGGTGCCCTTCCAAAGATGCTTGAGAATGTAAGTTCGCGCCCACATAGTTGCACTCCGTTTTTGACAGTTGGATAGCTTCGCCGAATTCGAGCGGTAAATAACACTCACCGCGAACTCCCGTCTGTGAGCATGGGCAGCACTGTGGAGCAATTCTTTGAAGACATAGAACGGGAATCAAAGGAAGGTAAAACACTTCCAGTTTGGTACGTCTTTTTCTATACCCTTTGTGCTGTTTTACTTATTGGTGGCAGGCGTGGAGAATTGTATCTCGAGGTATACTGTCTTCTTATACATGATGCAATAATCCGTCTTATCGTCCCACCAGTTCCACCGTGGCACATATACTTCCCATGGTGAGTGAGGATGCCGACTAAGTCCAAGAGACTTTGGGTCATATTGCTGAATTATCAAGGTTCCATCAAAAAAGGAAACAGGAAAAGCGAGATCTTGTTGCGGGACGTTGAGGTACGGAAACTCGGCTTCTTCTCCCATTCCTGAGTTGAGAAGCTCCGCAAGCGCCTCGCAACTCTCGCAACACTCTTCAAATCTGAACGGAGTTCATATGTATACCCGAAGGCGACGATCGATGATTGTTGGGAGAAAGTGCTCCTGAACCAATGTTTGTGCAGTTAACAACTTCTTTTATTCCGTAACTAATTACTTCTTACAGTCCATGATGGTATGTTTGACGTGAAAAACAGGGTATTCTGGACGAACTGACTGATTTTTGACCCCAGTTCTTCCCGGATCTGCCATGTAAGTCTTTGTACGAACGGACGAGTACTAAACTGACTATTTGACAGCGGAATGGTATACGACGACGCTTCACAACTGTATTCCGAAGTACGCAAGGATTGTCACATTCTTCTTGAAGATGCTCTTGGCGTCCTTCTGTCCGACTCTGTGCCTCTGTCCGAGAATTCTCCGATTTCGCAGCCGTTCAACATTGTAGCAGTCAACACAACACCATTCGCTCGCCGTGATATCATCAAGATACCTCTGTCTGGAGCTGGTCAGAACTTGATTTCGAAGCCCGCACAGACGACCGTGGACGGAAAGGACTGTTATGTACTACTGCAGACTCGAGAAAACGAGATACTTTCTCAGCCCGCGGCTGTGTCCACTGAACATGGACCCGTATCTGGTAAGTATGCTGTAGCTTAATAAGTTCACAATCTAATGGAACATATCTCAAGCATTCACCAATGGCTCAGACCACTTCATTCTGAGGGGTCCAAGTTTGCAGCTTACGATTTCACAGGGACGCATCACCAGCTTGTACGATGTGAAGCTTAAGCGAGAGCTACTCCCGAAAGGCAGCACCGGAGGACTGGTGATTTTCGAGGATCGACCCAATTACTGGGATGCATGGGGTTCGTTGTGAAGTCCTACGTTCTTTTATACTCCCTTTGACGTTTTTCCTGTGCAATAGATGTCGAGATCCACCATCTCGAAAAGCCGACACCCCTGGAGTTCTCCAGTGTTCGTGTCATTGTTGAAGGATCCCTCAGAGCCGCTGTACGGGCGCAGGTCAAGTATGGAAAGAGTACGATCGATGTTACTGTTCGTATTTGACAATTCGTCTTCCCGTGCATCCACTGATTGACGTTCAATAGATTTCTCTGGATGCCTTCTCAAGTAAGCCAGACATATACATAGATCAGGAAATACGAATGATGTTCGTTTCGCAGCCACCACGAAGGAGAATTCGCGGCCACTCTTTACATTCGACGCTGAGGTAGATTGGCACGAAAGGCATAAAATCTTGAAATGTGAGTACTTGATTATCATGTTTCTCTGGCTTTCGCTAATTTGTCATGGTAGTCGAGTTGCCACTCGACATCAACAATACGGTTGCCACATACGAATCTCAGTTTGGGTGGATCCAGCGACCGACGCACAAGAATACTACACTTGACGCAGCCAAATTTGAAGTTTGTGGTCACAAGGTACGATGCTGACCTTCGCTTGCACGTCCTCACTTCTGATGACCTCTCCCAGTTTGCCGATTTCAGCGAGTACGGGTATGGTGTCGCACTCTTATCCGAGTCAAAGTACGGGTATGCATGCGAAGGAAACGTTCTCCGTCTCTCTCTCTTGAGGGCAGCCACGGCCCCCGATGCCGAGCAGGACCAAGGCACGTGATGTTCCCCCCTTCCATTGCATGCGCGAACAGCTCACAATCTCCTCATGCGCCAATAGGAAAACATGAATTTTCGTGGGCAGTCATGCCACACGTCGGTTCCTTTTTGGAGTCTGACGTGCCAAGGGCCGCTTATATTTTTAACTCTCCCCTTCATCGTGAGTAAAGACGCTTTTCAAGACTGCTTGGGTTTAGCCGGGAAGTTGATGCATCCATATATACACAGTGAGAGCCGTGCCTCAGAATGCCCATCAGCACCCGTCGATCGTTTCCAGATCACCCTTTTGGCTCGAGGGTTCCCCAAATGTCTTCCTTGAAACGATAAAGCGAGGCGAGGACGACGACTTTGAATCCAAGAGCGCAAGCAAGACGGTCATCCTGAGACTGTACGAAGCCTTTGGCGGTCATGGACATGTCCAACTTCGGATATCTCCGTACGTCCGGGTGGTAGATGCTTACCTGACGAACCTACTCGAGGACCACAAGACAGCGCTGTCGTTTGTGCCTGGTGTCGATGTGGACGCGGACGCCGCCGCCTCAAGACTCCGGTTGGATTTAGATTTCCGCGGGTTCGAAGTCAAGACTGTGAAATTGGTGATTGCCGATGGTCTCGGGTGCTCAATCGGATGATGTTGCCAGGTGCGATGTTCGTGTGTGTTTGTCTGGGACTATCATGTGCTGAGTTGAAACGCGATAGTCGGGTGGTGAAGAATAAGCGGGATTGATGGCCGTAAATCGAATGCCTTCTGTGTTGTACCAATACCAGTGTGTATGTAGGAAAAGGAGACGGTGTGTGCGTTGTGTATGTACCTCGGAGTACGATCATGTACTATGGTCCTGGACGTTGCAAGGCTGCAGTACTCCTCAAGGCCCCATCACGGGCTAGCGAGGTGTATCCTTAGATCCCCTGAGACCTTGCTGCAAATAATAAGTAGGGCTTGAGGTGTCTGACCACCATCGAGTTAGAACGTCACCATCTTGATGCTTATGTAAGTCGCAGTAAGCACGACTCGTACGACTCGGAGTTGTCTTGCTGGCACGGCTTACCTTGAACCCCACCTACACACTTACACCAGTGCCGCTGATGACGACCCTCATCCATACCCCCATAGAGGAGATCTCAACGGTGCGAACGAACTGCTTGCGATTGTCAGTAGGCATGGGATCTTAGATATCACACGCTGCACAGATCAGGGAGACGCTTAGAGCGACGTTCAAGTCGGGCGTCACCCGCCCACTCGCATGGCGAAAACACCAACTATACCAGCTCGCTCGGTTGGCACAAAACGAGGCCGATGCGTTCTGTGACGCATTCGCGAAAGATCTCTCGAAACCGAGAGTGGAAGTACTCATGACCGAAATCGGCACCGTCGTCGAACGAGCGACCAAGAGTGCCGAGCAGTTAGATGCCTGGGCGACGCCTGAGCATCCAGAGGTACCTGATTGGCAAAAGGGATGGAAACCAACGTGAGTTTTGCTTTACAATCGTTCCGGGGTTTGGATTTTCCCCTCCGGAGACGTAAGATGATCTCACCCGTGAAACTGTTTGAACCACGTGCAGCCTCCTCAAGGCACCGAAGGGAACCGTGCTCATCATTTCGTGCGTCGTTTGAGATTCGTCATTCGAAGAGGATTTGGTTCAACTAATGGCTTTTGTGCATGTGCACACAATTGATATAGCCCGTGGAATTATCCCGTTATCCTCGCCTTTCAACCCCTTATTGGGGCTATTGCAGCTGGCTGCTGCGCGGTGCTCAAACCTTCGGAGGCCGTTCCTCACGTCTCCCAGCTCTTAGCGGACCTACTTCCGAAGTACCTTGACCCTTCCGCCTACCGGGTCGTGAACGGTGCTGTGCATGAGGCAACTAAGCTACTCGAACTCCAATGGGATCATATCTTCTATACAGGGAATAGCCGAGTCGCTCGTATCATCGCTTCCGCAGCTGCTAAACATCTTACACCGCTCTCGCTCGAACTCGGTGGGAAGAGTCCCGTCCTCGTGGATTCCGCTTATGATATGGACTTGGCGGCTAAGCGTATTCTGTGGGGAAAATGTAACAACGCTGGACAGGTAAGACGCCGTGCTGTCATCGTCTATGTCATTTTTTTTCGAGTGTGATGGGATTCAACGTATTAGATCTGCGTCGCGCCGGATTACATTTTCGTTCCCTGGACGAAACAAGACGAACTCGTTCAGGGCTTCAAGAAGGCATACAAGTCATTCTTCCCAGATGGCGCACTCGGCGCTTCGCACTATGGAAGCATCGTGAACGAATTGCACTTCAACCGCCTGAGCTCTCTACTCGACCGTACGCAGGGCGAGAAGGTAACCGATGTCATTCAGGGAAGGAAGGATCCCGTAAGAAAGCGAATCGAACCTACCGTAGTAACAAACGTTAAGGACGGTGATGCCCTTCTGGAAGAGTGGGCATTTATGCAGTTTTTAGCGGCTCGTGTGTGCTCACCTTTGAATGTCCACAGAGAACTCTTCGGCCCCATCTTGCCTATCATCCCTGTCGACAGTCTGGACGAAGCACTTGCCATTATCAGAGCGCGGTTTGTCGGCCCGTATGGCTGTATTCCGGATCATGCTGATTGGCTAAAAGCCCTCACCCCCTCGTGCTGTACGCTTTCACAGAAGACCCTATTGTGAAGCAGAAGCGTTTGTTATTCCTGTCCCTTGTTTGTGTGTTTCGTCTCACGCGTCATTTGGTAGTTATCGACGAGACCCAAAGCGGCGGAATCGTCTTCAACGATACGTTTCAACAACTTGCCGGTACGTCATGTGACCTTTTGTTCCTGGCGCAGCATGATGTCATGGTTGGAATGACCGCTCCACTGCAATGATTGTGGTCCCGCCGCCACTCAGCTGCGGATGATGATTCTGATTAGTATATCTATTGTAGTGAATGAACTACCATTCGCCGGTGTTGGCGAGTCGGGATGTAGGCACATGATCTCCCCGATGCACACGCGGAGCTAACCCCGATCTAGATGGGTACCAGATTATGAAGTACACCTACGACACTTTCACACAGCTGAGAAGCTCCATAGATATGCCAAAAGAGTACGCCACAGATTGCTTCTTTGTTCCTGAGCTCTGCTTCCGGGTTTGCTGAATTTGTGTATCTCTTTCTTCAGAGCGGAGCCATTCCTGCAGCTGAGGTACCCACCTCATGGGCCAGAAGCAGTCAAAGCACTCACTGGCGCAGTGTATCTTCCTATACCTCGAAGCACGCCAAATGGCCGTTAAGCTGGTGCCGGTGGAGTTAGGAGGATATGATAAAAGAACAGCACACGAGGGTTGCGATTTAAGGTTTTACATTTATCTAAGTCCTGTGTACTTGTATCTAAGCGGCGCTGGCGACCATTTTGACGAGGAGTACTTCATCCGACCCCCGTTACCTGTGCATAGCCGACGTGACAGTAGCGTTCCGCATGTGATTGTGGGTTCTTGATCAAGTCAGCGAGGGCAGGTGGAGTAAACTTCTTTTTATAATGTTGTGGCGTGGCTTTTACACTGTGCCGCTTCACAACAAAGTCGGAGAGCCTCATCAAACAACCTGGTCATGATGATCAGTTATGTGAAACGCCGCCGCGATCCGATGCTCCGAGGAGTCGGCGAGGACCGAGGGAATTAAAACGGTAAACACAGGTTTCACTTTTCCGGCACAAGTAAGCTCGATTTATGTCCGCAATTTAGAACTTAGAAATGGTGCTGATCAATGACACGACATCTGACAGCGGAAAACAGCCTGGAATATGTTTGGTGCGAGAACAAACACCAAATACGGTTCGACACCACACCTACAGAAAGGTCGGGTCGGGTCACCTGTATTACGACAAGATTGCACTTGGGGAGAACTCCCCACAGCCGTATCAGCTAGCCAGTATCATGGCTGGCACAATCACTGATCGGTCGGGTGGTCTCGGACTGTTGTTAACTTGTTCCGCACGTTCGCCGGCTAAATAATTGAATAGAAAAGTGGGGCACCACCCAAAGACGGGAGGTCCAGGATAACGGCATCACAGCATGATCCCTCCTAATTCGGTTGGCATACTCCCCGACGGTATTTAACCTTCCCATGCTCGCCTGGCTTGCGAGATCGCTTGTTCGACGGTACCATCCACCTCTGTCCGTTCGTGCGCTGCCCGCTCGCCTACCGCGACCATGTCGAGCGCACCAGAGATTAAACAGGATCTACGGGCGGCTCATGGTGAGCATCAACACGAACACCATCATCCAAAGCTCGACGCCAAAACGAGAGTTATCGCGTGAGTAGCAATCATATCGTTCAACGCGCTGCCTGCCAACCCCGCTTCTACACAGCAATGCAGATGCCAAGTTGGCCAATCCGTTGCGGGGTGTCCCCCACGACCAGCTTATGTCCGATGTCGAAGTCTTTGCAAAAGAGCGCGGACTGACACACATCCTCCCTGATTTGAAAAAGGGTGCGCTTCTCGCACAGAACCCTGAGGGTGCGTTCCACGAGGCCGCTCTTCTTGCGCATCATACCCACATGTTACTCATAGCATACAACCGCCTGGACGTTTTCACTGAGGAAGACAGACGGATCCTGAGTGATGAGGTGAACCACAGGTGGAAACAAACAGGAACGCTCTACTACGTCAGTGTAACCCACGTATTTGCATGTCATGGTGATAACCTCCCACTCTAGATGGTCATCATGTCCTCACTGGCCGCTGCGGTACAGGGTATGGACGAGGCTGTGATTAATGGCGCTCAGATTATATACCCAGCTCAATTTGGAATTGGTGATTCAACAAGCAGTGAGCACCCCGCTTTTATATTTGGTGCCACCTAGTCACGTTGTCGTTGATTAGAACGAGATGGATGGCTAATTGGAGTCGTGAACTCTGCCCCATATCTGTACGCACTCAGACTGCTGAGTTAGCTCGCCCTTAACTGAACGTATGCACAGGTGTTGCGCAACCATCTCTTGCTGGTTGACTGACCCTCTCAATCAATGGCTCGGCCGCAAGAAAACCATTTTTCTCACCTGCATGATATCCTTCCTCACTTGCATCTGGTCTGGCCTCACCAATACATGGTGGCACCTATTCATCGCACGGTTTTTCCTCGGATTTGGTATAGGTCCCAAATCAGCCACCGTTCCTGTGTATGCCGCAGAATGTTCCCCAGCCCCGATCCGTGGAGCCCTTGTCATGATGTGGCAGATGTGGACTGCATTTGGCATCTTCCTCGGTGACCTCATCGACCTGGTGTTTTATTTCATCCCGGACACACCTGGTGTCAAAGGCTTGAACTGGCGGTTGATGCTTGGATCGGCGGGTATCCCAGGCTTGATCGTTTGTTTACAAGTTCTGTTTGCACCAGAGTCGCCTCGTTGGTTAATCAGCAAGGGTCGCTATGGAGATGCCTTCGATGAACTATGCCGCCTCCGTTTCTCTCGAGTTCAGGCTGCAAGAGACCTCTACTACATTCACGTTCTGCTAGAAGCTGAAAACGAGATGAAGAAGGGGAGGAACCGTTTCGTGGAAATGTTTACTATACCGCGGAATCGGAATGCAGCACTCGCGAGTTGGATCGTCATGTTTGGCCAGCAATTCTGTGGTGTCAACGTCATTGGCAAGTTTCTCCGTTTACGAAGGTGTTTTCGCGCTTAACGAATGAGAATAGCCTACTACTCTTCCAACGTCTTCCTTCAGTCCGGTTTCAGCCAAGTTTCAGCCCTGGCTGCGTCCATGGGTTTTGGTGCATTGAACTGGATCTTCGCACTTCCGGCCGTGTTTACGGTGAGTATGCACGATACTTTTCATCAGCTTGTCTCCATTAAAACGACGAAATGTAGATTGATACCTATGGTCGCCGTAATCTCTTGCTATTCACATTCCCATGCATGGCGATCTGTTTGCTTATTACCGGTTTCTCCTTCTGGGATGGTTTCGAGCAGGGCCGTACTGCCGGAGTTTCCATCGGGATATGTAAGTGTCATATTTGGCGGCGCTTGTTCCCTCTGACACCTCCGTGTCAGACCTCTTTGCGGTCTTTTATTCACCGGGAGAAGGGCCTGTTCCATTTACCTATTCTGCCGAAGCATTCCCACTCTACATTCGTGACATCGGGATGTCGTTTGCCACTGCGACGACCTGGTTCTGGAACTTCGTGCTCTCTATTACATGGCCATCACTCGTCCTTGCCTTCAAACCACAGGGTGCCTTTGGGTGGTATGCTGCCTGGTGCTTTATTCTCTGGTTCCTCATCCTCTTGTTTGTCCGGGAGACCAAGGGTAAGACGCTCGAAGAACTGGATCAAGTATTTTCCGTGCCTGCGCACGTCCATGCTGCATACGGACTTCGTCAGATTCCATACGGGATCAAGAAGTTTGTATTGTTCCAGAACCCTGAACCGGAGGAGCTGTATCTCCCCGAGTCGGACAGTGAGGCAAGCACTGGGGTTGATGAAAAGGGTAGGAAAGAGCTTCGGGACGACTTGGAGAGGACGTGAAAAGTGGTGTGTCACCGGAGTCGACTCTCCGTGCGCGTGTCGTGTGCGAAGACCTTTGATTTGTGCTCTTTGTGTGTACGACCGGTGCACATTTTTCGTATCTATGTTTTACTGCAGTGTAGTGAGATCGTTGTAGTTCGAGTCTTTGTTGTATCCATCGACTTCAGCCTTCGTTTCTAATATCTAATGCATGACCCAACGACCCTGAGTGAACCACCATGCAAATCCGTAAATAGTCAGCGGGTATCAATGGACATCCTAAAGCATTTCCGATGAGGTGGAGTGCTCGTCAGTTGGAGGCTTAAACTGCTCGTTCCTACCTGGCCGAACAGAGACAAACGGGGTCGGGGGGTACCACGGCGTCCAATCGGTGACCTAGGCGGTTTTGTCGGGAAGTAAGTTGGACGCACAAACACTGTAATTGAGCTCCAACAAACTGGCCACCAGCCCAGGATAGAAAAGATTGGGTAGTTCGCGTACGATTTGACTCGGATGACACAGGAAACATATGCCAGTGGCGCTGGCCCCACGAGTTGCGTTGAGGGCTCGAGCCATTACACAGGCTGTACAGCCTAACTGCCGGTTGCAGTGTGGATAAGTCATCACATCAAGCCTTGAAAATCGCCATATCATCCCTGAGTGCTTGTAGTAAGCGCATCACGCCTTCTGACTGTACTATAGCAGCATTGCCGCATCTGCCAGTGGTAAAGACAGTGTGTAACGTTATCGCTTGACTCTACCAGACTACCACAGCCTACAGGCCGTCTAGCAGGAAAGGAAAAAAAAACATCCAGCCCTACCCAAAACCAGAAAAGCTCCTGAACTAACCTGTAGCGACAAAATTTAAGCACGTGAGGGCTTGCCTCGCTAAGTGCTGCCCGGCTTTTAACGGAGATGACAAATGTAATCTGCAGGCGCGCAAAGGTGGGGGGGTTGCTAAAAGGTGCCAGGGTTAGTTTTGTTACCGTTGAAGTGGTGAAGACTCGAGTTAAGGAAGGACTATCGCGAGCGCGATCGCGATTATAACACTTTGGGCATCATCGTTTGCTTCCGGACGCGGCGGGCCGCCGATGCCTAATAGGGAAGAAACCCTACCGTGCCTGCCCTAAATCCTATAAGAACCTTAGCCAGACGATGCTTGGTCACATTCCATGTTCTGACGACTTGCTTGCAGTAGCGCTGCAACGATTGTTCTTACAGGTAAGATTTCAACATAAATTACCCTATTCAATCCCCTGGGTTTCCAAAGATGAGACTATTATTTCTTCAGTTATCCCTGTCTTAACTTCCATGTCGAGACCTATTGCTGAATCTGACACTACTTTTCTACTTCTTTTTGTGTTTCGAGTGACCTGTGTGCTCATTCATCTCATCCTTGCAGGACTACATGATATGATATACATGTTTAGAGCACAACTGTAGGAATGCACGTCTCAAGGATAGGAAAGATCTTGTCAACCTGTAGAGCCTTCACGTGAATGAATCACACTCGAAAACAATTGTGCTATCATTCCCTAGAAAGCAGTCCATTGAAGTTATTACAGGAAATGAATAGAGAGCACCATGTCAATTGATGCGACACCCTCAGCCTCTCGGAAACCCAGCACCTTTAGTAAAACATACTGATACAAGAGTGTCCCCTCGTAGATCCTATTGTGCTTTCTTTTTCATACACTGTCGAGTCCTTATGCAGTCACCACAAATGCCCCAGAGCCCACAGGTCCCAGTGTAAACCCGCCCTGCACTGTCTCCACGACCCCACTCGCAAACACAGTTGTCACACTGGCCCAGGCCTCAAGCTCAAGATCCAATGCCTCCCAACTGACGGTCTGGTTCACGTAGTTGGTGTTCGTCGCCAACACCAGCGTTTGCGCTCCTGCCTTCCACGTTGCCACCGAAGCTCCCCCAACGATGTAGGCAGTGCGCACTGATGCGGGATTAAACAAGTACGGCGTGATCTTGGGTAGGCTCAACGCGAATGCCGACGACGAGGTTTTGATGTCCGCCGGTGTCGGGTCATCCCACGGAACGACACCCAACGCACCCTGGTTGATGCCCATGATACTCTGAACGATCCACTCTTCGCCCGTCGGCGCCCGCAACCAATATCTAATACGAGGAAATGCCCGGTCAGCAAACAACTAGAGTAGCATGCCAATGTATAGGTCAGCTGATAAATTACTCACTCACTCCCACCAAACGCTTGGGGAACGGTCCACACGGCCTTGGTACGCTCCCAACCCATCACTTCCAACCGGTTCTTGAAGCTCGCCACGCGGTCGCTGATGTCAAAGTATGTCCCGATACCGCTGTTCGCAGGGACGTAATCGGCACCATAATACGTCGAGTTAGGCGGTACGGCCGCTGTGTCCCCTGCGGGGATGCTCAAGCAGTTGTCACAACCGCAGTCACCGTAGTCTGGCGTGCAGGTCGTGTTCCACTCGTTGGACCACGTGACGTTGTTTCCGACCATGTACACATCTTGCATGACGACGTCCGTGCCAGCTGTATACGAAGACCAGTAGTAGTCCTGGCAGTTGAGGACTAGACTGACAGGGTGATACCCGTCTAGGCTGTAGATCAAATCATAGGCGATCGTGGTCGCGTTGAGGGGGTCTGACGTCCCGTCTGGTTCGTCCCCGGTGTACCAAAGGAGGAGGTTAGGGCGGGATTTGATCGCGTTGACTTGTTCGATGACAGAGGTGGAGTTCATGTAGGTGTAGCGCATATCGTACATGAGGTATAGCCCAACTTCTTGCATCCTGTCGATGACCAGGTTCAGCGCAGTCAAATTGTCGAATGTCGGCACGGGGTGAATCTGTTCCTCATGTCAACAGTGAAATCCTCTTGGAAAAGGTGGACGTACGATCGTGAACCTGTAAGTAAGCGTAAGCATCAACACATAAGGAAATCGAACGAAAGGAGCCTCACCCTTGTTCCTTCAGTTCATTGATTACGGAAAGATTCGTTGTCAAATACCCATCAAAAATCGTGTAAAATCCGATGGGGAATACTGGCTCGTAGGTCCCACCAAGACCAGTAGCGGGTTTAGCCAGCAACGCGCCTGTCCGAAGATCCATCTTCGTCACCGAGCTGTTCGTTGGGTTCGGTAATACAGACAGCGCCGTTGTCGTCGAGAACGTTTGTGATGTAGCCCCATACGTTGCTTCGCAGGAAAGATTGTATGCCGCCTTCTGTGGCGTGAT
>JBBPRF010000340.1:0-29276 GCA_038092875.1 Lanmaoa pseudosensibilis | reverse complement strand
GGGGGGACGATGTCGAGGGCAAGGTGAGCCCTGTGAGACCAGGCAGACGATGTGGTTGCGTCCAAGGGCAAGGAGGGTGAGGGCGCATCCTCTTCCTCCCACTGGTCGATTCGATGTGAGCGGGACGGCACAAACGTCGGCATGCATGCCCCAACAATATGCTGGGTCATACATGTCGATGTGGGTGCCGTCGTCGTCGTGGTCAAGAATGAGGGGGTGAGGGTGAGGGTGAGGGTGAGGGCACATCCTCGTCCTCTCATGCGTCATGTTGTTGTCGTGCCCAAGGACGAGGAGGGCGAGGGCGGGGGTGGTCTGGGCACACCCTACTCGTGTTGTTGCTGGGTCACTACCACAATGCCCATCCCCTCGCCGTCCCAGTCGTCACCTATGAGCGTACGAACACAAACACAACGCAATGCACAAGCGTTGCGTTGCGTTCGTATTCGTGATCTCACATGGAATCCTCACCATTATACCGTACTCGTGAGCATCCCCGCACGGGTCACGGGTACAACCTGCGACGGGTACGGGTAACCCACCTAATGACAACGCCTTTGTTGCCGTTGTCATGTCGATGGCGTCACTGCCATTCATCACGAGAACTGCCAAAAAAAAGAAAGAAAAAAGTCACAGGGATGCTTAACTTGACAACAAACAGACATCTTGCGAGCAGCAGATGAGGTCCAAGAGGACTACCACGGTGCTCCATTGGAACTACGTCCACCACTCGTTTGAGTGACCAATGGGTTCCCCATTACTAAAAAGGGTCATAGAGAGAGTCATCTGTGAGATCCTCGGAGCTTGAAAAAAGTGCTGCCAAGGGTGCTTCCAGTCAGAAGAGAGATCCAGCATTTAGCATGTGGCAGAACAGTGCCAAAGCATCATGCACGGCTACACATGGAGACACAATGCCATGGTCTTCATTTGGGTTAAGCCTGCTGGGATGTAGTCGGTCATTCGGTGTATGTGTTCGAAGAACGACATTCCCTCCGCTGCTGTGCCGGAGAGGCGTTATCGGGAACGTTAGGGTCCACATTTCAAATCTGCAGGATCTGGAGATGTCGAATTCATAAAGAGATAAGTCCCTAGTGGGAAGAGCACGGGATACATTGCTTATCATGGATTTTCAATATGAATACATCTGTAAAGCCGTGATCGGCCGTGATCAGCCGTGTTATGGACAGCGGAGCAGTCGATGGTTGGCATTTTGGCTGGGTGGGAAGGCGATGAGTGTACAGGTTAAAGGTTTGATTGATAGAGAAACTATAAGAGGACTATTGAATCGAAGTAGCCATTTCATTTTGCTGGTATATTCCGGCGGTGGTTTGACGGCCAACTTTGATGGGTTGACCTGCTACGCGGGCGATGTGTTGTGGAATGAAGGCGTCGTAGAGGTGGTACAAGTAAAGAGTGGAATGCAGGAACCGCCATCAATACTGCAAGCAGCATGGGGGAACAGCATAGGGGTAGGAGTGATGGGACCACGAGCACACGTCGCGTGAGTGTCTTTAGAAATTCGCTGCATACCGGGTGTTTCCGGATGTGGCTTGGACGCTGTACGGGCGTCATTCAAAATTTCAAATTCCACGGTCCTCTGGGCACAGGAAAACCTTGCTGCAGCAGATGCGGCAACACCTCGAGGGGCCTCGGGAAATCATTACATAACTCGTACCCCGTACGGCACTTGATCGAGGGACTCAATTACTGGAAAAAAGGGCCGGAAATGGGTGGCTGACAATCATGAAAGCGAAACCTGGACCTTTCGGGTCCAGCTGCGGTTTTCATGAGTACTTGTGAACAGGTCCATGGTGTGACGGTCGCTGGCTGGGTACTATTACTGATGCACTTTCTGTTCATAGTGTTTCCGCATACTTATGAAACCCGCAGTAATGTCAATGGTTGAGTTCAAACTCCTCGGAGCTGAGGATATAGGCTGGTAACGGCGGGAGATGTCCCAGAATACCCAATCCGGTTTGTCTCATGAGCTTATCTTGATCTCAACATCTCCACCCGACACTCATCTCTGCTTTGGAGAAATGGAGGGCTCTACAGCATCGTATATTACCATGGAGTCATGCATCGTCCACAACCTTCACAACTTCTCCCACAGAGCCTCATAGATGTGCTCCTTGCCTGCAGCATCTTCCTCCACCCCCCAACAGCCATGGGCTAACGAGTATGATACACAGAGCATCATCACCACGGAAGACCAGGGTCTGGGTACAAATGTTGAGAATGTGTGCTAGATGTTTTCGCGCTTCGCCACAAAACACCTACTAAACATGCGCGATAGATTATAGAACACTCTGCTGATGCAGAATTGGCCGAAGCATATATGCCTCGGTACCATGTCCCTCCTATCGACATGATATTTCACCAGCCCATACCCCCTACATACCAAAGTGACCTTCCCCATGCAATGGAGGGCTTGTATGGAACTGTCGGCCACCCCATGGTCACCGCAAACAACGAGATGCTAGTTCCTACAGTATGTTCTAGGATTCTTTTTAATGTAATATTTCAGAGGCTGATGGACACCGTACATAGAATCCCATCATCCCCATGACGGTAGACCATAGCCGAGGTACAGAAGGCGCGCAATCTGCTGATGCGCATGCCAATGTAACCACAACACAAATCGTCCATTCATGCTCGGCAACGTTGTCATGTGGGTGGACGGGAGAGGGCAACTCTGCGCCTTGCAAAGCTGAAATTACATGCGGGGGTGTTCCGAAACATTTCGGGGATACACATGGCATCAAGAAATTGGGTAGAGACACCCTGATTTGCTGCCTGTGGGAGGGATGTGATAAACAGGTTAAACGCAAAAGCTTTGTTCGCCACATTCGCGAGCCTCATTTGGGTCATGTGAGAGCAAGGAACCACCCTTCCCGAAACCAAAGTAGGTCATGGTCGCATCGTTGAGATGACAACGCACAACTCAACCTCCTGTTATAGCGGGGGAACGCTAATTGGCTGCGAGATACAAATGCTGAGCCAGCAGAACCAGACGATGTGACGCGCAGTCCTTGCATTGACAATAGTAATACCGAAGCTCACCAAAGCCCTGCTCGAGGTTGCTTATATGGTACAGTATGAGCTTCTGGGTGAGGTTGGTTACTATCTTTAGAAGACCATCGGCAAATTGGGCCTCACAGAGACGCTGTTCGATTGTTCGAGATTATCAAATTCGCATCCAAATATCTGCCAAGTGACCAATGTCTACCCGTTGCAATACATAGTACGCTGGGTTGTCGTGAACCGTAGAAATGAGGTCGCCTCGTAACACACAATATCACATCATTGTGCTTCCTTGCCATACACATAATGATAGCCTGAGTAAACTGTGACTTGGAGGGACACCCCAGTTCCGTAGTATGGAATACATACATTGATCAAAAAGAGAGAGCCAATGTTGTTCAAGTCAGAGTGCTCCAAGTCGATGTCACATGCCCGATATCATTCCTACCTTTTCCCTTACCAACAAGCTTTCCACCCATAATTTCCATCTACTAAGCTGACCAAGTCGTGTTGCAATCCTCTCCAGATTCCACTTGTCATCAACAATATTCAAACAATGTTCCACGCCCCCATGCGCTTTGCTCACATGCCGGGATCACGCATCTAGTCTCGTCAGGCGGACCTGTTTGAGCGCTCGCGACAGACTTGAGGGAGGACGGTTGATGTCATCAGCGCAGAGCTAGCTGTCTTGCAGTGGGGTTGTATCATAGGTGCCAGAGCGATCTTATCATCTGCCCTACGTTAGAAACCACGCATCTCTGGCTCACCTCGCTGTGCTGGAATTGATCACAGCCCAGGGAACGCCTACCATTTCGTATTTGCCATCAGCCTCGGTTCCTTGTTGACTCAGAACCTAGGCATGTGCTGTGGTCGCGTCTGTCACGCCGACGAGCCCTATTGTGTTTGGAACGGTGGAGATGGATGAGCTGTATCAGTCGTTGACGGGGAAACAGATCCGGCTGATGCGGGAGGTGACGAAGTGGTGATCGGAGATGGCGTAGAGTGGGGATCCGAACTATGTGGTGGTGAAGGTAGTATGAGAGAGGTATGGAGGGGGGAAAGAGGAGGTGGCGAACATGACAGGGAGTGAGAGGCATGGTTATCCTGCGGTGCAGTGTAATTTCATTGCAAACGAGCTGGGATTGGTGTATGGAGACAGAACATACCAGTTAGAATTGGACCCACAGGCATCAGTGGCTGCCGAGTTCGGGACGCTATTAAGTTGAACTAATGGGATGATCAAATCTCCCCGCCAAAACGACCACTTAACACCACAAGGGCAAAGATAGTTCGCACGCTTCCTACAGTCTAGTGAGAGAGGTGCGTGTATTAATGTTCCGAGGATCTCAGGATTTTCACCCTGCAATGGACTCACCAGTCGTTGACTGTGATCCACTCGGGGTGGCTTAGACGTGGATTTTACATGGGCCATTCATCTGGCCAGCGCGATGTTATCATCGACTTTAGACTAGATATGTCTGGTGGTATAATAATGCGTGTGGGTCTTGCCCCTTAATCTGTTCTCCAGGAAGCAAGCGGTCAATAGAGGAGGGTTGCCACGGATGGTAAGGTCACTGTCCAGATATGGGATAACGCACCGTTGCATGAGCCGCCAGATATCCTACACAACTTGCGGCTCTCGCCCTTTGCCTTGTTTCCGTCTCTGCACTACGAATCCAAGTTGAGGACAGTGCTGAGGATAATACCGATACCCCTGTCCATTTTACTATTAGCGTGGGTGACTCCAGCAAGGTCGACTTCATCTTGGACTGGTTAGTTTTTCGGCGGGGTTATGTTCCGGTAGTCATGTGATTCGCTCAACTTGGCACTATACTGTAGCTGGGAAATATCCGACCGTTGGATTTTGATGGACTTGTGGTAAGTATATTAGAGCAAGCAGAAGCGTGTGGAAGAGCAGGGTAGAACTTACCATTCAACTGTGCTTCTTCCGACGGCCCTTTTTGGTGTCGTCGATCGCCGCGTTGCGTCCTATGGGCCGCTGTGTCCTCATAGTATGGTCTGGACTCATTTTAATGGCCTTGACTCTGAGGCAGAGTAGTCGAGGCGAATTGGGCGAGAAGTTAACCTCATTGATGGTCGCATCCGAGTCGTTGTGC
The DNA here is from genome assembly GCA_038092875.1 of Lanmaoa pseudosensibilis. Taxonomy (NCBI): domain Eukaryota; kingdom Fungi; phylum Basidiomycota; class Agaricomycetes; order Boletales; family Boletaceae; genus Lanmaoa; species Lanmaoa pseudosensibilis. Next base: position 24,138 of record JBBPRF010000340.1, on the reverse strand, counting down.
GCGGAGGTTGCTGTCTATGTTTGCACATCCAATACAATAGACCACTCGGGAGACCACGACGTCAGTAGGGAGGCGAAGGATAGCGCGACCATTTTCAAGCGCATCGCAGACATGACGAACGCATGGAACGACTCGGGTGGTGAGACAGGTACACCAGGGGATCTAGGTGATGGCACAATTGGTCAGGACGACGCTGAAACGGCAGCGTGCCCAGACGACGGGAATGCGGAGGTCGACGAGCCGCGATGCAAGATCGACGCACGAGACAGAATGAGCGGCAGTACAGGAGGCATCGAGGCAACGCAGTGAGACTGATCACTTGACAGATATTCAAATGTAAGTTTGATGTTCTCGACGCCACGATCGAACAGCATCCCTTTGATGCCCTATTTGCCGCTGGTCGTGTGAACAGAGCGGGTGACTCTCTTCTAAAGATTTTAAACCGTTGCTAAGCTTCTCGGAGGCATGTGACTCGGAGGTCCCCATGATACTGTCGCGCAGTATCAAGTCACCTGAGCATTCGACCATGTGTATGACTACGATCTTCACAATCCCCCAGGTCTCTGGTGAGTTTCGGTACTTCCAACATGTCTCCTTGTGTTCGACCGTCTGTTAGATTCAAACAACGATGTCTTGCAACGATCCGAAAGTCGCGGAAATGCAGTGTTGAAGGCCCGCAGACATCATGGAGCGACGATGCCTCATGTATTCCTTCAGTTCACCCACCCCCACATCGTTCATGGAAGACTGGACAACTACAAAATTGACGGACGGCTTGTAGAAGGATGCATTGTCTGCTACTAGTGATTAACTATATCCCTTTATTCATGTGTATTATGAGGTTAACGTCCCGGTTTCGATCAGGCTGGTATGCTCTTGTTCAAGCCCAGCACCAGCGTAGCTCTATCCAATCTACTTGTCGGTCCACACCACTCATTGTCGACGATGTGTTCATCAGCGACGCTCTTGGCAACGAATAAGATATGATTTCGTTGTGCTGTGTGTGTGTTGCTCCTTCATCATCGATATGGATCAGTTCACACAGGCTCCATCATCTTCTCGGCGCTTACCCACCCAGATCGGGTTAATGTGCGTTCCCAGAATCGAAGTACCACCCAATGCACAATCTTACGATGAACTATCTGCATGGCCTTGCAATTCCAAGCTTTGACAAATCGTCATTACTGGTATCCGTTTCATGGTACGCTTCACCTCACCGTAAGTCAACAGTGATATCTGCCTGATGAATCAGAGGCAGACTTTCTCTCATCCTACAGACGCTGTCTCCCTCTCTTCCATTTCCCATCCTACGCCTAGGTTAGGCGAGATTACCAATGAGCGGACGAAGATCGCAGCGGACCGCGTAGTTTTCCAGTGGTAATCGTTCTGGACAAGACGTAAACCGCGATCAGGGTATCGTCGCTCGATCACTCTCGGCCCAGGCCACAGGTCACCATATCATTGTTGCCACGGAAACCCAAAATAAGCATGTTTCTGAAGCATGTCCGGCAGATGATTGGATGTCACACCCAGGTTTCTCGTCCATTGCTCACTTTCCTTCTTATGGATAAACTCATTGCTCCTTTCTTGGCTTAGGTATGTGAAGATGTGCTACCGCTATGCAAATTTGTTGCAAATTAATTTGCTGGCCATCATAGCGTCTTGAAAACTATTGGGATAGAACTGATAAGGCATACCGTGTATGCTGATTGGGGTTCCCATCTAGTTGGGTTCACGGTGACTTCCCCCCCCCTGATAGAAAGACACTCGTCTCCGCCCTCAGAAAGCCGTATCGGAGCTATGGAGGTCACTTCAGCGATACTACCGACCTAATCGCATTTGTGACCGTCCTTTACGCACACACATTCCTGTTGAGAGTCACTCAGTCGACTCTCTGGTGAGTTTCGGCGCTACCAGAATGTTTCCATGTGTTTCAACCACCTCTGATAGATTTACACAACGATTTCTTGCAACCTCCAAAAGTAGCAGACCGACTGATATAATAAAATGATGGTGCGTCGTGCAATCATGTATTCCTTCAGTTCATTTTGTCACCTCGTTCGTGTGTAGTCTTTTTGCTTGCCCTCCTCCCTCGTGCTTATGGTCCCTTTGTTCCACCCTCTTTTTCCGCACACCTTTCGCTTTAGTACCTACTACTCGACCATTCATCAAGTCGTCCGGTTCTGTTGACTCAGCCTTTGTACCTTGCAGCCAACTAGTACAACAGAGGATTGAGTCGTTTATTAATGTTTTGACGACGCAACTGTAAACTACTTCGGTTTCAGGAAAGACACTTCTTTTCTCTAGGATGGTCCAAATGAGGTTCCCGAATGTGGCGAACAAAGTTTTTGCGTTTAACTTGTTTCTCACATCCCTCCCAGAGACAGTGAATTACGGCGCCGCCACCCAGTTTCTTGATGCCATGCCTATCCCCGAAGTGTTTGGAAACACTCCCGCACGTAATCTCAGCACCGCAAGGCTCAGAGTTGTCCTCTCCATTCCACCTACAAGACACTATTGGTGAGCATGAGTGGGTGACCTGCGCTGTAACTGCATTGGCATGCGCGTCGGCAGATTGCGCGGCTCCTGTACCATGGCTATGGTCGGAGATGATGGGGTTCTACGTATGGTATCCATTAGCCTCTGGGATATTACCTTGAAAGGAATTCTAGAACATACTGGAAGGACTGTCATCTCGTCATTCGCTGCGACCGTGGTACGGTTGGCCGTTCCAAACATGGTCTCCACGCTACGGGGAAGGTTGTTTTGGTATGTATGGGACATGGGCTGAAAGACCGTCTTGATAGGAAGTACGGGGTATCGATGCACATATGCCTCAGGCCATTGTGCATGAGCAGAGTGTTGTATAATCTATCGTGTATATTTAGTAGGTGTGGTGGCAGAACGCGAAGATATTTGCATACATTCCCGGGATCTGTCCCCGACCCCTGGTGTTGGAGGGTGGAGGGAAACACTGTACTCAAGGAATGCATCTATCTATTTGTGAGGAGTGACAGGACGTGGATGCAATTTACATTGCGCATGAGCCCATGTTAATATACAAGTAGGATGTCGCAGTATCCTCCATCGCTCCATTGCTTAGACGGCTGGCGGAACGGTATGTTGAGACGAGGGTGATTGAGGTCTCAGTACTTCCCTAACAGGAAGGAATGGGCTGACTGATGGCAATAGATACGGATGACGCTTTCCATATATGACTGTATACCAATGCACGTTTAATGAACTTTAACGCGTACTGAACAAAAACAACATCACCGCGCAAAGACAGATAGCGCATGGCACGGTCAAACAAATGCAGCGCACGATCAAACGGACTTTCCATTTGTTGGGTTGTTGTGCGTGATTTGATCCCGGATATAGATCGATATTCCACAGCATCTTTGGTTTGCTCCAGGCGTCCTCAGCACCTTTACCTATAACATCCAGATAGGTCATCTCCGTCCTACTCCCCTTCGAGCATAACGTTTTGGAGTCCATTCCGTCGTTACGCAAGTTACGTTGGTTCGGAGAGGCCCATCGGTGTGCTACTGGGTTGCTTGGGGTGCTGACGTGCTGTCATCGCCACCGTCCTGTCCACCACCTTCAATACCTCCCTGGCCGTCTATATGGCCCTCAACGTTTCCTGTACAGCCGCCCAGTCTGTTTCGTACCCATATTTTGCATCGCGGCTGAGGCGGCTCCTCACCTGGACCCGCCGCCTTCCCATTCCTGCCATCTAGGCAGGCTACCGCTATCATCTGGTGCACCTGTCTCGCCGCCCGAGTCGTTCTATGCGACCGTCACGTCTGCATGGTGACGTGATGTGCTTGATAATGTCCGCGCCATCCTTCGCATCGCTACTGAAATCGTGGTCTCCCGAATCGTCCATTGTGTAGGGTGTGGAGACATGGACAGTGACCTCCACGAAGAACGACTCGAATGCGACTATCGATGACGTCGACTTCTCGCCTGACTGATCAGCCTCAGAGTCAAGGCCATTGGAGAGGGCCAACTCGGAACCAGCTCTAGCAAATGGCAATGGTGGACCTGACAAACTGCTACGACTCGTTCGCGCAGCCCTTCTGGGCTGCTGACTAAGCTACCTACGATGGTCGCTCCTCCACTAGGCCTACTAGTAGTACTCCACCATTCATTGTAACAAGTCCAGACCACAACAGCGGTCCATGGAACGTGGCAATCGATGACAAACGACCATCGGAAGAAAGGCGGCGAAATGGTAAATCCTGCTCTACTCCCCCACACGCTTCTGCTTGCTCTGATATATTACCACAAAATCCAGCCGCCGGACGTTGTCCTTATCACGAACACTGTAGCACTTGTCGACAAGGGCAAAAAGCAGGAAGGGTATCGGGCGTGTGAAATTGACTTCGAGCACGCTGTCTCGAACGGTGTCGGTTCCCCCCTTCCGATCAAGGTACGTATTTCGTGCAATGGAACCAAGCCGTCCCTCCTGTTCACCTTCCTTGCTCGGGGAACATGATGGTGCAATATTGCGTGTAGGCGACATCATTGCTATGGTGCACGACAATCCAGTATACTATCTGGTCCAGACATGCTGGTACACAGTAGATGTTGCCAGTAAAATTTCTGTTCGGGAACATGTATACTCCTCGAGACTTGCTATACGAAGATGCAATTCGCGCGTTCAAACATGTGTGAATTCGAATGCAACACCAGCGAGTCGATGTCTCTTGTTAATTTGAATAGTAAGCTTCCTGCTGGTTGGATTGCAACCAATAGACATTGGTCACTTGACAAATGTTTGGATGTAAGTTTGATGACTTGGACGTCACAATCGGACGACATCCCCGTAGAACCATCGGTCTCGAGTAGGTCTTTGTTATGTTTCGGTACTGCTAACATGTTTCCGTGTGTTGAACTGTCTCTGCTGGATTTCACACACCACCTCTGCAGGTCGCGGACGTGCGGTCTTGAGGCTGACCGAGACGATGAAGTGACGACGCCTCGGGAAACCATGTATCCCTCAATTTGCAGACTCCCACATCGCCTGTGAGGGGGCGGATGAACAGGCATCTGCAAGGAGCCAGCATTGTCTGCTCCCGGTGAAGTAACTATATCCCTTTATTGATGTGTGGTTAACGTACCAGGGCCCTAGCCGTAAACCACGCCACCTGCCTGCTATTCGCCATATGTAGGATACCAATCACAACGTCCCTTTGTCCGCACGATGACTGAATAATCTCATGCGTTTACGCACGTTCCTCGGTGCTAGGCAAGTCCTTTGCACCATTTTTATTTTTGCTGCTACTTGAACAAGGCCGTTTGGAGCAAAGTCTTTTGATCCGGGCAGAGCGTAGCCTTCATACAACATGAACCGACCTATTAGCTGTGCTATTTGCACCGAGAACGGAACGCCAAGAAGAACATCCTGCAATTGCCAATTAGAACTCTTCGCTGTGATCGTGGGAGTAGTTGGACACCATTTCAAGTATAGTCTCTTTGGATGTCGCTCAGTATGCGTGGGGAATGGGTACTGGTTGCATGTAAGGTAGTGTACATGCAATTATGGGAGTGTGTGACTACGAGGAAGGAAAAAAAAAGGGGGGAGAGTGATTGGTGTAAGCGCGGAGCGCTTTCCGGCCCGGAACGGAAACCGAATCCTGCTGGGGAGCGTGAGCTGCGAGGGCGGGTGGGACCGCCTCGCAGGGATCGAAGCAGGATAAGGTTTGCGCGCTCGGGACCCCGGGCTGGGGAGAGACTGCGAGGTGCCGAAATGATGAATGGAGGCTGGGCGTGGAGAGGTGGGTGCAAAGAACGACGAGGACGAGTGGGACGAGGACGAGTAGCGTGGTGGTGGAGCAGAGAGAAGAAAGCTGCGCCACCGCTTGATGCCGCTCGTCCGAAGACTTAGCACTGCCGCGTCACTCGTGCCTCGCTAACTACAGTGCGGCAATCAGTCGCTAGGGCTTTGAATTTACAGGGGGGCAAACCTCGCCCGACTCAGATCTGCAAAGACAGTGCGTGAATTATTGCTTGATGATTCTGCCACAGGCCATATAGAGCTGCGAGGAAAAAAGAACACGTCGGCTATACCTCAACCCAGCAAAGTTCCTGAACTGCCCATACTAGTATCATGCTACCAGTGCTGATCTCGATCAGGTACGTGTTGAACCACCCTTACATTAGAACCTCTTAATAGAAGAAGCAAAAGCGTGTGGAAGATGTGGAAGAGCAGAACAAATTACCTGTTGGCATAAATGATCCGGATGGCCTTCTCAGCCTCATCAATCGCCGCGTTCCATGGGCCACTGTTTCCCCACATCACGATCTGGACTAGTTCCGACGGGATCCTGTGGCCTTACAATTATCCGATGCCTCGATGGTCGTATCTGAGTCGTTCAACATGTGTGGAACGGTCGCTGTCTATGTCCGCGCATCACACACCGTCACCACGCACGAGTCTGCCCCCGATATGATCCATTTACTACCGTCCTCTGAGACCCCCACCCCCTCGCCATCGCCGCTTCCTCACCCGGAGGGCCAGAGCGAGTTACAATGAGCAACCTCAGAATCGAAGTATGTCTTTGAACCCACCGAACGCACCACCTCAAGATGAACTATCCGCAAGACCTTCTGATTCCGAGCTTTGACAACTCGTCATTACTGACATCCGTTTCGTGATACGCTTCACCTCATCGTAAGTCAGCGGTGATATTCTGCCGGATGACACCGGGACAGACTGTCTCTCATCCCGCAAACGCCACCAAGGGCAGTCGCCATTTTCCTCTTCCATTACCTATCTCATCTAGGTTTGCCAAATCACGGATAAGCTGATAAAGTTCACAGTGGACCGCGTGGTTTTTCGAGGGTATTCGCCATTCACAGGATGTAAACCTCGATCAGGGTCTTACTCCTTGCACAATTACCGGCTCGTCGCTCAATCACTCTCATATTCGTAGCCCTGCGGGTTTCCATACCATGGTTGACACGTTGACCATGCAAATCGATTGAAAAACAGCTGTTTTTGAGGGATCCACAAGGGCGCACAATGTTTCCTCTTTAGGAATAGCGTCTTCATAAGCATTTCCATTCAATTGTCTACCGCCCTCTGGCGAATCAAGTCATGGAAAGGCATAAAGCGATAATGTGTCGTTCTGTGGCTCGGCGAAGTGGCACAGAGCGACACTCCTTCCCTCTGTGCCACATCCTGCTCTCGTCCTCGCCCGTTCATTTCACCCACTCACTGTTCCCCTGGGCTCGATTTTCAGCGCCTCGCTTTCATCTCGCATCCGAGATCCCGAGCGCTCAAGCCCTTTTTTCCTGGTCTGACTCCTTCTAGCGAGGTGTTTCCCACCTGCCCTTGCAGCTCACTCCCCACCCACAGGATCCAGGCTCCCGTCCAGGCTCCGGAAACGCTTCGTGCTTCCGCCCACCCTACTCCACCATCTACCCTTTTTACTCACCACAAATAATACATTGTCTGTAAATACCTTACTAGAATGAATTCACTCATCCTCCCTTTTCCTTCCTTCTCACCCGAGCAATACGAACCGCAGCCCAAGGAATTACAAATATGTCCTTGCAGGTCCACGACTCCCGGCTAGGTGTGCTAGCTAACCGTTCTTGTTTGCCCTGCTCCTCGTGACTTACTTTCGCCATTTCGTTTGTGTGTAGTCTTTTTGCTTCCCTCCCTTGTGCTCAGGGTCTTATTGTTCCGACTTCTTTTTTTCGTATACATTTCGTTTCGTTTCAGGATTGTCATGCATCAGGAAATACGTAGATTCACATAATTAGGAGTCATACTATGGACACGATAGATAAAGTGGCTCGGTCATGAGACCCCCTAGTCAACGGTACATATAGCAACCAGCCCAAAATTGCTATAAACAGGACTCCAAAAAAAAAAGCACTACATCCATGTATGAATCACGCATCACGTCGTCTGGTTCTGCTGGCTCAGCCTCTGTGCCTCACGGCCAATTAGTGTTCCATCACTGCAGCAGAGGATTGAGTTGTTCGTTATCACTTTAGCAACCGAACCATGACCGCTTCTTTCCTCTGGGATGGCCCAAATGACACTCCCGAACGTGGCGAACAAAGTTTTTGCGTTTGACCTGTTTATCGCATCCCTCCCATGGGCAGCGAATGAGGGTGCCGCTACCCAAATTCTTGATTCCATGTGTGTCCCCGAAATGTTTCGGAACACTTCCGCATGTAATTCCAGCGCCGCAAGTTCCAGAGTTGCCCTCTCCAGTCGGCCTACAAGACTTCGTTGCCAAGCAGGAGTGGGCGATCTGCGCTGTAGCTACACCAGGGTGCACCTCAGCAGATTGGGCAGCTTCTGTACCATGGCTATGGTCTGCCGTCACGGGGATGGTAGGGTTCTACGTACCGTATCCGTTAATCTCTGAAATATTATATTACAAAGAATCCTAGAACATACTGGAGGAAGTAGCATCTTGTCGTTCGCGATGACCGTGGCGTGCTTGGTGGCTTTAAACATCTCCATTTCAAGGGGGCATTCATGTTGGAACATGAACATGGGCTGCTGAACGATCGTGTTGATAGGAAGTACTGGGTACTGGCGCATGTATTCCTCGGCCAATTGTGGGTTTGTAGAGTGTTGTAAAGTCTGTCATGCATGCTCAGTTGGTGTGGTGAAAGAACGTGAAAGTATTTTACATACATCTGTATCCGGACCTTGGTCTTCCGTGGTGATGATATTCTGTAGACCGTATTCGTTAGCCCATAGCTGTTGAAATGTGGAGGGAGATGCTGCAGGCCAGGAGCCTGAACGCATCTTCTATGTTGTCAGAGTGTGAAGGACGTAGACGGCGGGCGACTGCATAGCAATATAAGGTGCCGCAGAGCCCTCCATCGCTCCATGCCTCCAGGAAAGACTGTCGATACACGTTGGAAATGGGGCGAGCCCCGAGGTGCAAGCCCGACATCCAGGAGATCGGGCGTTCCCGGACATGAAAAGGCCACACTTAACTGATAATATGATGTGTCATAATGCCAATGTGCTCTCCATAATTCTGTTACGAGTTGTCGGAGGTAGGAGCGATCGTCAATCCACCAGGGAGGAGGGAGACGCGGACACACCTTGTCAGATTGAATTAACAGTAAAGGTTAAATTTACTGAGTGAATTATCTAGGAGTGGAGCGTTTGGGACCGCCTTGGGAGATGTTGTGTGAGAGCTAGTCGAGACTTTGAGGGGCCCAGATAACTGAATCTGAGATCTTGGGGTATCCTCGGGGTTCTTGCAGAGAACGGAGAGGCGAAACCAAAGCAGCTGCTCCGCATCATGACTGCCTCCTCACGAAGGCTGCGTTGCTTGCCAAGGAACTCCATTTTACAAAGTTCGGCTTATATGTGAGCTGACGTGGCTGTGGTCCGACATCAGCCAATTACTCGATCAGAAACCTTGAATAATGCTAATAATAGAATCTAGCCAGAGGTAAGCTGAGTCATACCAACCACAAGATCCCAGGTAGATCTCCTGTATCCGTCGTATCTGTACGAGTCAACTTGAGCATTCTGTAGTTGTTCGCCATATGGATGTCCCAACTTTGGCTGCATGATGACACAATTCCAGCTCTTTACTCGGAGATCTGGGCAACGCAGACCATCTTTATCTCCTCAGACAACGCTGCTCGCTTGGAGCGACGTGCCTGGCAATCCAGCCGTCGGTCATCTCCTGGATCGCAAACAGTGTAGCGCTTGTTGGAAGGTATCGGAGTGTGACATCATCAACTCTGAACACTCTGCTCTGAACGACATCCGCTCCCTGCTTTTCATCAAGGTATGTTCGTGTGACGGGGTGTCCCTCCTGCTCACCGTCTTGTTCAGATCGTCATCGGAGCATGATGATGGGATATTATGGATGGCCACATTTCTACAACGCATCAGCATGCTGGTCCACGTAGGCGTATGTCATGCTAGCACACACAATATGTCGCCATTTAATTTTATGTGAATTTACCACGAACAGGACGTCATAGTCTCAGTCACCAACCACTCTTAATCCCACCTTAGGAATGCTCAGTCCCTCGTGAATTCAAGTTAGGTTAGGTCAAGGCGATGGAGTGGGGTTTAACGAAAAGCCCCGACACTATTGTATTATGACAAATGGATCCGACTAGCCTGAGTGCTCTTCCATTCCATGCCGTTGACGGCTGATTTTAGCAGCATGAAGGAAGGACTATACCTTTCAAGTCGCACAGCATTCCTGCCACCTTTCCAATGGCTACCAGTGGCTTACCATGCCAAGTTGCCAACTGAGCCAAGACGGAAATTATGATAGTGCCTCCGACATTATAGTGTAGTACCTGTCGTCTACAACTGCTCTGGGTCACTTTTCATTCAGATTGGAGATCGCCGGCGAGTTTGCCGTTACCAGCTCTGTGGGGCAATAGTAGTCCACTTGTCTTAACACACTAGCTTCGGCACCTTGCGCTAAACCCCGACTCCATCGCCATGACCTGAACTCACGAAAGAGTTGAGCAGTCTTCCCCTGTCCTTTTCACCTCTGCTACTGACCCCTCATTCCATTCCGCACACCTCTGCCGCAGCGGAAGGAACTTGCCTATCCACAATCTCAACGCGCCCTACATTTTGCGCACAATAGATACATGGAGCGCCATTGATTGGAAGGCCGTGGCATCTAAAACTGCCGGCGCGAACGACGGGGTTTGTGAAAATTACAGGTTCCAGGAACAGCTGTGGGAGGTTCGAGGGAGATGCGGCAGTTAAGGTTTGCATCTATCTGTGCGGGAGGAATGCGACACCCCCGTTGCTCCATAGCTCCAGGGGGATGCCTGTCGGAATGCGGAGGGACGCACTGAAATGAAGACAAATGGCAAAAGCCTTGAGGTTCTGCATTATAACCTTTCTGGGTTATTCTACATTTTGCCCACAACTCCATGTTAATACATGTAGGACGCCACAGTGCCTTCCATCGCTCCAATGATATTCCGGGATGGCTGTCGGTCAGGCGAAGAAACGCGTTGCAAGTTGGGGTCTCTATTCCCGAAGGACTCGAACTCCGATGTGGCTGTGGAAGGCGGAGTGTCCTATCAGGGTGAGTCGCTGTGAACCCGACTGGGTGGAATACAAACGCTGTGATGACCGGCGAATTAACTGATAGCGCATCGCCACACCATGCTTGAGCCAAGAAAGGGGTGATGGGCTTATTACTAGGAAGGAAGGTGGGGTGGACGGAGACGTCTGGGTGTGATTTCTAACTGCGTCAGAGATGCGTCAGAAACATGTTTCCGCGAGCAACTATGGCATAGCGACCTGTGGGGCCCAGAGCACGAGTGATCGAGCGACCACCCCCCGATCGAGGCTTACGTCCTGTCCAAGACGAATCTTAGATGACTACCCCTGCAAAACCACGCAGTCCTCCCATCGGCAATCTCGCCTAACCTGGGCATATGAGGGAAATGGAAGAGAAGAGGATGGCGTCTGCTGGATGAGAGACTGTTCGTCTCGCGGTCATCGGGCAGGTATTACTATTGAGTTAGGGTGAGGTGAAGCGTACCATGAAACGGAATCAGTGATGACGAACTGTCAAAGCTCAGAATTAGAAGGCCCACGGATGGTTCATCGTGGGGTCATGCATTGGGTGGCACTTCGGTTTTGAGGGTGCTCACTAAGCCGATCTTGGTGGGTAAGTGCCGAGGGCATGATGGAACACATGTGAACTGGTCCATATCTATGATGAAGGGGCAACATGCAAACAGCACAAAGAAACCACACCTTGTTCGTTGCCTCCAAGTGGGTCATGATGAACACGTTGTCAACAATGATACAAGTAGATGGGATGGAACTACGCTGGTGCTGAGCTTGAGCTTGAGCTTGAGCGTACCAGACTGATCGAAATCGGGACGTTATCGTCATAATATATATACGTCAACAAAGGGATATAGTTACACATAGCAGACAATGCAGGATGTCCTTGTACAAGCCGTCCGTCAATGTTGTAGTTGTTCACCCCCTCATGAACAATGTGGGGGTCGGTGAATTGGAGGAATGCATAGTTCCATGAGGCATTGTCGCTTCACCATGTCAGCTGGCCTTCAGGACCGCACTTCTGCGACTTTCGGAGGTTGCGAGACATAGTGGTGTAAACCTAACAGAGACAATCAAAGACACAGAAACATGCTGGTAGTGCTGAAACTCACCAGAGACCCACCCGGGATTGCTTAGATCACATAGATGATCCATTCGAAGCTGTTTAAAGTCTTTAGAAGAGGGTCACCCGCTCCTCCATTCACACGACCAGCGGCAAATAGAGCTTCACAGAGAGCATCAAAATCATCAAAATTACATCTGAATATCTGTAAGGTGACTAGTGTCCATGCGTTGCAATACATCTAGAAGGAAGCTTACTAGTGAGATGGTATCGCATTCGAGTCCGTGCATACTTGAACAATTGTGTGGCACCCTCGTCGTCACTGCTCGTCATGTGCGAGTTCCAAAGGAAAAAGTGTACATATGCACCTGCTAAGAAAATTTAATGGCGAGATCTACTGGAGCTAGCATGCCATACACTTGCCTGGACCAGATAGCATGCTGAATTGTCATGCACCGCAGCAACGAGGTCGCCTAACCGCAATATTGCAGCACCGTGTTTCCCCAGCAATACATGCAACGACGGTCTGAGCAAAACGGTGAGTAGGAGGGACACCTCGGTCCTCAGGCCTGTCACACGAAATACATACCTTGATCCAAAGCAAGGAACCAATGTCATTAGCAGTAGAGAGCTCGATGTGTGTGTATTTTTTTTTCATTTTCCAACAAGCGCTACAATGAGGCCAATGACCGACGGTTGGATTTTGATGGACTTGTGGCAAGTATGTTAGAGGAGGCGGAAGCGTGTGGGAGAGAAGAGCAAATTTTCGCCGCTGTCTCCCCATAGTGCGGCCCGGACAGCCCGGTCCGCCCGGAGTCTGAGGTCGACCAGTCAAAGTGAGTTGGGCGAGAAGTCAATGGTACTTATGTCGGAAAACAAACATGCTGTGCACATTGATAATTGGGTTACAGTCGTATGTGGAGGTCGCTAGTGTCGAGCATCTGTGCATCCCACACCATCATCTCGCCCGAGTCTGTCCCCTATACAATCCTTTCTTCGTTTAACGTCCCACATCAATTCACACGCCAGTTTCATCACGGCCATCACGTACCAGCTATCATCTGCCACTCTCAGGCTGAGAATTCAGGAAGATGTGACAAGGATGTTTTGGGGCAGGAAATATGAATAACATGTGTTATTTCGACTCTGGTCAGAAATGTCGGAATCGCTGGTACAGTAGAGTTGGATCAGCTTCAATGCACCAACTTGAATGACCAGAAGAACGCGCCAATCATGTTCTGTCAAAGCCTGTGGAACAGTAGTGCCGAGGCACCGTGAGTAACCTGGACGGGATTGGTCAACACTCATGAATTTGAAACTCGGTACCGTACATTGCAACTTCATGTCTCGATAAGCTACATGGTTCATTTCATAGAATTCAATATTGACTGGGAACAGGTCAGCTGAACGAGATGCGTGGGAGGGTATCTGAAGTTTGTCCGAAGTACCGCATCTACGGTCTCGGGAAACCAGTCTGTGCACATACTGCATGCAGAGAGCTTCAGTTTCTGTTCGGGGATGAACGTTCCAATTTGCACTCAGATTGCGCTACCTTGCAGCTGTTGGGATATGAATCCAAGCCTCGTCGACAGGGCGGATTTGTCATAGTGAGGGGTAGATTGGACCGGAGCGGCCCGTCGTGACAGAAGGGATGGGTGTCAGGGGTCGGTACCGGGAGATGCCGCAGTAGCACGAGACGTGGCGAGTCAGTCCTTCCCAGCATCTGGACAGACTCAGAGCAGTCAGCCAGGGCAGCACCCCGCATTTCCCTTCAAGCCTCATCCTGGCCAGTTTTGACATGAAAATGACCACACAAGGGGTTACCCCGGCACACCAATTGGGTCTTAGCCAGGTGATGATGCACCCCTTGCTATGAGGTAGGTATCTTAGTCGATTGTCATCCGATGACAGAGGTATGCATCCACCCTCTATTCTTCATTATTGTCACTCACAACTATCTACAGTCACTCCATGTCTTAGGTAGATTGATAATATAGTCGATTATCATCCGACGTCCGAGTCACTCCGTTTCTTGGGCTCCAACAGTGTCCTTCCTAGTACTCACCGTTTTGCTCAGGCCGTCATTACATGTGTGGCTGGGCAGCACAATAACGCGCCATTGCACACAGCGACCTCGTTGGTACAGCGCAAGAAAATTCAGCATCTATCCGGTCCAGGCAAGTGTGGTATGCTAGCACACAGTAGATATTACCATTGAATTTTCTGTGCAGGGACAGATGTACACATTCTCCTCGTGAAATGCCCCGATTTCGATCAGTCTGGTACACTCCTGTTCAAGCTTGCTGAGCGCCAGCGTAGCTCTATCCTATCTAATTGTCAGTCTAACTGGTCATTGTCAACGACGTGTTCATCAGCGATGCCCTCGGAGGCAACGAGCAAGGTGTGATCTCTGTGTCCTGTGTGTGTTACCCCTTCATCATAGATATGGATCAGTGCACGCACGCTCCATCATTCTTCTCGGCACTTACCCACCAAGATCGGCTTAGTGAGGATCCTCAGAATGGAAGTGCCACCCAATGTACGATCCCACGGTAGGCTACTCGAAAGGCCACCTAACTCCAACCTTGGACAGTTCGTCGTTGCTGATATTCGTTTCATGAAATGCTTCACCTTACCGTAAGTCAACAGTGATATCTGCCTGATGACTCTGAGACAGACGGTCTCTCATCCTACAGATGCCATCTTTCTCTCTTCCATTTCCCTCCTATGTCCAGGTTAGGCGAGATTACCGATGGGCGGACGGAGATCGCAACGGACCACGTTGCTTTCCAGTGGTATTTGTTTTGGACAAGACGTAAACCACGATCAGGGTATTGTCGCTCGATCACTTTCGCATTTGCAGCCCCGCAGGTCGCCAGATCATAGTTGCCCATGGAAACCCGAAAAAACAGTTTCTGAGGCATCTCCGATGAAGACGCTTTGATGTTATACTCGGGCTTCTCGTCTACCCCCCACTTTTCTTCTTATGTACAAGCCTATTACTCCTTTCTTGGCCCATCTAGATGGATATGGATATGCGCTATCGCTATGCAAATTGTTGCGAATCAATTCGCTGGGCACCACAGCGTTTGAAAAGCTGTCGGGATGGAACTGATAAGGTGTACCGCGTATGTGGATTGTAGATCCCATCCAGTTGAAATGATGGCGACTCATCCTCTTCCTTGACAGAAGGACACTCGTCTCCGCTTTCCGACAGTCGCATCGGAGCTATGGAGGTCACTTCAACAACACTACCCACCCAGTCGTTTTTTCTGTCCGTTGTTTACGTACACTCCTTGTTGGTAATCAGTCAGTCAAGAGTCGTTTGGGATAGAGGCTACAGTTTCATCCTGGTCGCCAACACGTTTCCTCACCTGACCAACAATCGTTCCGGGAATTATCGTGTGGTGGAGGGCATTACGGTGTCCTACATTCTGAAACATGGTGTCATGTAAAGTAACCCAGAAAGGTTATAATCCAGAAGCCTCACGTTTTCTGAGTTTCATAGATCATCATCCCTGCGTGTTATCAATTAACCCAGAGCCTCAAGGTTCTTGACTCTTGACTTCATTTCAGCGCGTCCTCCGCTTTCCGACAACCATTCCTGGAGCCGTGGATCGATGGGAGGCGGTTCGTCCCACACAAATAGATACATTCCTTGGCTACAGCGTCTCCCGCGACCCACCCGCACTGTTCCCGGAACCTTTATTTCTTACCTCACAATCCCTGTCGAACCGAGCCACGCACTACTGATTATACCGCTGATGCCGAGTCAGTTCCTTCTGTGTATTCCAGGATTTTGGCTTTGAAACATTTCACTGGCTGATGAATTCCATAGAAAGAGTGGCACCCACCACGGTAGACGAACCTCATGATACACATCAATAAATAAGCTTTCCTAGTTCCCTCGCCGGGATCTTGATCTACAGATCGAGAAGACCCCACTAATCGACTACAGTCACAGCTATGTACTTACGTTTCGCAGTTTGAAATGGAACAGTATTGGCGATCACATCCGTTGGCAAGCCTTCGTGAGAAGACAGTCCATGACTCCATGTTGAGTGCCAACGACCGTCAATTTCACTTTAATTTGCAGTAAATTCCACTTTTATTTGTGAATTCAGTCTGATAAGGCATACCAGACTTTCCCTCTTCCATGGTAGATCGACGCTTGCTCCTGGCTTCGGACAACCGGGGACGGAGTTGTGGAGAGTGCCTTGGGAATATGACACATTATCTGATCAGTCAGACGTACTTTGCCTTGTTTCGGAAACAGCGAACCTCATTTCAGAATATCCGAGGTATGACTGCATGGTTCAGCTCACCACACCGACAGTTGTCCCTGGAGAGATGGAGCGACGGAGGGTTCTGCGGGATCTTATATTATCTGCATTCATCCACCGCCCATGTCCTTCACCCTCCTCTCAGATAGAAGATGTGCTTCTCACCTGCAGCATCCACCTTCACATTCCCTGAATACCTATGGGCTAACGAGTATGATACACAGAGTGCCGCCGCCACAGAAGACCAGGGTCCGGGTACAGATGTATGTGATATGTTTTCACGTCCTGCCACTGCACTGACTGAGCGTGCATAATAGACTTTACGACACCCAGGAAACCTACAATGGGGCGAACAAGATATGTACTTGGACCCTGATTTCAATATCATTCAGGAGCCCAAGCACCTGTTCCAGCTTCGTCTTCAGCGTGAAAAGGAGGACATGTATGGAGCTGCCAACCAACCCACTGTCGCCGCAAACGACGAGATGCCAGTTCCTGCAGTATGTTCCGAGACTTTTTTAATGTAAGATTTCAGGGGCTAACGAATGCCATCCGTAGAACCCCATCCTCCCCTTGACAGCACACCATAGCCATGTTACGGGAGCTGCGCAACCCGCCAACGCGCACGCCAACGTAACCACGCTACAAATCGCCCACTCCTACTTGGCAATGAGGACTTGTGGATGGCCTGGAGAGGGCAACACTGAGCATTGCGGTACTGAAATTACATATGAGAGTGTTCCGACACATTTCGCGAATGCACATGGCATCAAGAAATTGGGTAGCCGCACCCTGATTCGCTGCCTGTGGGGGGGATGTGATAGACAGGTTACACGGCAAAACTTTGCTCGCCACATTCGGGAGGTTCATTTGTGCCACCCTAGAGAAAAGAAGTGCGAGTCCTGAAACCGAGGTAGGGGTTGGGTTGTTGACGTGATGACGAATAACTCAATCTTCTGTTGTAGTGCTGGAAAACAAATTGACCGCCATGCACAAAGGCTGAGCCGGCAGAACCAGATAACATGATACGCGATCCGTACATTGGTAATAGTATTATGTAGTGGAAGTTGTGGAACAATGCAAAATGCATACGAAAAAGAAGAAGTCGGAATGATGAGACCCTAAGCACAATAGAGGGAAAGGGGGGTGAGCGCTTGAGCAAAAAGACTGCGCACAAACAAGATGACAACTTGAAAATGAATTGAAGGGATACACTGGCATGATCGCACGACGCGATGTTGCTTCATCATGTCGGCTGGCCTTCAAAAGACTGCACTTCCGCAGCTTTCGGAAGTTGCAAGTCATCGTTGTATGAAAACAATAGAGACAGTCGAACATATAGAAACAGTGCTGAAACTCACCAGAGACCCACCCGAGATCGCTTAGATCGCACAGAGCCCCCAGCTGAAGTTGTTTGAAGTCTTTAGAAGAAATAGACCGAGCCAGACCCGCTTCATTCACACGACCGGCGGCCGCAAATAGGGCTTCGAGTCACAGGGGTGCTGTTCGGTTCGTTGAGGTCGTCAAACCTGCATCCAAATGTCTGTCAGATACCAATACGTTTCAATACCACCAGAAGGAAGCTCACTAGTAGGAAGAAAAGTCGGGTTTTCATGGACTCGGGGTACTAAGTACATGAGAGCAACTTGAAGCACATGTACAAAGGGTATGGGAGAGCAGAGCAAAATTTACCACTGCGCCGATGTTCCTCCGACAGTTCATTTCGGGGCACACCGATTATATGTACCTGTAGGGGTCCGAGTAAAATTAAATCCTAGTCAAGATCGGGTGTGCTTGGATTCACTGTCCCTCCTCACTCTTGGTTCGATCTCCTGCTAGCCGAGTAAATTTTGAGCACAGGGATGACAAAGACTTACAGTTTCCTGCGACACAGGCGCTCAAACCAGACGTCAACACTGCTCCGTGTCTGTGGGAAGTGAGGTCAGATGTCACATTTTCCGATGTAAAGCTGGTGCTCGTTAGAGGGGGAAGTTATATCTCCTGGAGTTGAGCGCAGATCCGCGGCTTTCGAACAAGCAAGCAGTGTTCTCAAAAAGGATGCACCAGCACGCCGGTTCGGGTTGGACAGGTCGAGATCATTGTTTGAGACATATCATAAGCACGGTCCACGCCAGTGCCGAGCTAGAGGGCATCAGTAACCTAAGAATACAAAGAGAACGCACAGAATGCTCAGAGATTGTATGGAGTGAGTGTACGTGCAGTGAGCCAAAGATGCATGCGCAGTTCTTCAAGTGAACATACTATGGCACTGGCAGATGATAGGGTCCGAGTCGCTCTGACACCTACGACATGTTCGGTACGAGCAAGCAGTGCACCGAACGATTGTCTCTGACACGCAGTGCTAATTCAGCCTGTCCGTCATGGTCAGCGATACAAGCAAAGGGAAAAGAGGGCTGCTGCGTCCTGAGAGGACACATCAAACGATTGTTTCAACATACAATCAGCTGCATCGTCGCGTTCGCCCGATCGTCCATGTGGCATTCTGAGTCTACGATACCACCGACAAGCTGTAAATCAGGCTATGTGGCATTCACTGTTCCGTGTACAAGGTCTGTCCCCCTGACGTGTTCCAACCTGATGTCCTATGACACCACCAGACACTTCGACGTGTCGATACTGATATTCTCCATGGTTTCCGTGACAAGTTCATATGGCGTTCGCTTTTGTATCGAAGCTTTTGGTGGAGCCGTTTATTTCCGTATTCATCTACAGACTACGAGTGCTCAGTTGTTGATTTAATCCATAGCCAACAAAAGTTCCGATCTTCGACACATTGGCTAGCGGTACAGTATCTAGGTAACTCCCTGGCAAGAGTCAAAATATATATAATGTCTCCTGAGTGGGTTCACTTTTCATTCCATGCTTGCTACGTCTGGACGCACGTCTAGCACTGGCCACTCTGGTGTCTGATTCAATGAGCACGAGCGACCCATTCTACTCACTAGTGCTTGCACTGAACGCCGCTGACCTTCGCAAGTACCTAGACTGTGCATTCAACACCCTGGTTTTGCTTTCTGACACAGACGTTACATGTATTCAGTACATACCTGCTGGGAACCTGGCGCTAGCATCTTACAACCTTGGGATTTCCTGGGTCGTCGTTGCCGATGGGGACTACATCCTCAACATCATTGAGACAGTATGTATGCCCGTGTCTCCACCTTCTGGTCAACTGCCGAATGCGGCTACTGTTACTTCCTCCCCAGTATAACGCTCCTCCACCGCGCCATCGTCCGCATACGTCCAGACGCTCCTGCGGTACTTTACACACGCCAAAATCTTGAATGAGACATTGCTCTATCCCTACAAGACGGTTCAGGGAGAGGGAGGGATGCCCAGGGCAGTACTTACCCTCACACAATCGCTGACGGTTTGAATGGTATTGTGTCTGTCAATATACCTCGCTGCACAGGAAATACGACCACCCAAGGAGCGTCTACTATGTTCGCTTCGCCACCGACCCCAAATTTGCATTGACTCCGAACCCGGACATGTCTTGTGGTTGCATCTGTCACGCTGACGAGCTCTATTTGGTATTCAGAACTGCAGGAACTGATTGGCTGTATTAACGGCTAACGAGGGAACAGATCGGGGTCACCGTGGGTGATGCGGGAGGTGATGAAGTGGTGGACGGAGATGACGTGGACTGGGAGTCAGAATTATGTGAGGGGGAGGGTGGTATGGGAGGGGTGTGGTGGAGGTGGTGAACGTGACGGAGAATGTGAGGTATGGTTATCTAGTGACGCAGCGTGATTTCATTGTGAATGAGTTGGGGTTGGTGTATGGAGACAGGACGTACTGGTTGGAATTAAACTCAAACGCCTCGGTGGGTGCCGAGTTCAGGGCAGTAGAGTTGGATCAGCTTCAATGCAATGCACCAGCTTGATTGACCGGAAGGACACGCTGGTCATGTTCGGTCAAAGAAACCCTGTGGAGTAGTGCCGGTTGAACAGTAACCCAGACTGGGTTGGTCAATACTCATCAACTTGAAACTCGGTACTGTTGCGACTTCAAACTTCATGTCTCGATAAGTTGCATGGTTCATTTCGTACCATCTGATATTAACTGCTTTGGTTTCCGTCCGGGGATCAACGCTTCGACTTGCACTATCTTGCGGCTGTGCTGCGCTCTATATGTATAGTATGGCTGAACCTTATTTTGCAGTGCTTATAGTCCACAATACTTACCTTATGGCTCGACCTCTGAGTCTCGTAGCCTCACCGAATTGGAGTCTTATTGGACCTCTGGAACTCAACTTTCGACGCTAGCAATGGTACAAAGCAGGTAATGAGAATGAACGGTCAATTCTGCAAGGTTGCAAATCCATGACATGGCTGAGCACTCCGAGCCTCCGCTTCTCTCGACGAATATGCACCCGTCATAATTTAAACGATGCCACGAGGTGTTCATCTGATACCATTAGACGGGGTCACAACTACACTAGTGGGAGTTGTTGAGGTATGTCTATTATTCCGTGGCCAGCTAGTGGGTGGTAGGCCTGAGTAAACCGACCCTGTCGATCATGATTGGTGGAATGTTTCCCGTCTGAAGGTTTGCTTGTTTGGGCTCCTTGCTTATCCTCCCTTTGTGTCACTTAGTCGTCTGACGTTGACATTGTCATCGTTTCTAGGGCATCTTTTCAATCCTTTAAAACCAAACCGTGCTAGCGCATAGTTCTTGAGGACTCCTATGACCTGCGAAGAAGACAACAATATCTTAGCGATCTCCAGGAGGCTTTGCTCTGAGTTCCACATCACTTAGCACCATGCCGCAAGAAGTCACATGGCCTCGACTGCACCATGATCTGGATGTCCTCCATCCCACCATCTTATTTCACTCCTTGGTTCAAGGTTCACCAGAGAGATGTCGTTCACTGTGGCTGGGTAGGCGAGTACTCTAGGCCTTAGATTTTGAACAATACATCTGGACAGGCTTTTCATCGTATGTGTCTTAACACCCTTTGGACAAACAACAGGCATCAAGCGCCGAGTTTTCTAATCCTTTCAATGTGGTGTTCCTTTACTACATCCAGGCACCACGACCAAGGACGATCGTAGAACCGTGCCCCTGCATAGTTACCGGCAGAATCACAATGGCAAACAGCCCGCTACTCTAGAAGCGAACAACCTGAAACATGAAGTTTGCCTGGTTTCCGCCCTTAGCCAAACCAGGAAGTTGCAAGCTCGCATCTGGCATTCGCAAATGTGATTTTGGGATGTCCGCGTGCAGAGAGGGGGATGAAAGATGAGAGTAAAAACCTGATTACTCGAACGATTGCTGATATAAAAGCCAGCCAGATCCATCGGTGATCTGCAGTTTACCCATCTCGCATTCATCATTCGACAGGTTCCCCAAGCTCAGGTATATTCCTCGTGTCACCCCCATCAGCATCACATTCACCAACATGCACATCCAGTGCTCTCGTCTTCTACCTTGCTTTCGTCTTTGCGCTACAAAAGGTTCAGGACAGTGCTGAGGATAATACCACCATCCCTCTCGATTTGATTATTAGCGTGGGCGCCAGCAATGTCGACTCATCTTGGTGAGCCTAAACCTGTCTGATACGTATCACGTCGCCACCATCGTGGCTGTCGACGTTTTACTTCCTCCGGTCGCCCACCCAGGGCTGTGTGTGCCTCCTTTTGCATGTTCCCGATGAGTGCAATAATCAGCATCACTCACAGTCAATATGAGTTCATCGCAACCAAGGCTGGGTATGTACTCCTCGTGTTTTCGTCGAGTGACTTCGGAACGTATGATCGCTGACTGCGTCCCTTGTTGTGGTCCCTCCAGTGACAGATCTAAGATATATGCTTTCGGCAAACGAGGTCACTATTGATAATTAAGTAGTGATCGGAGGATGTCCGAAGTAGTTCCATATAAATGGTGTGAATGAAAATCCATGGCAAATCTCAGATTGCCTTCTGATTAACCGTGTGGATCGCTGTTTTTTTGCCTGCGGTGGGTTCACATACTAGCTCTGACACCCTAGGGGATAAAGTCAACAGGTAATAAAACTCACGCATGATGTGTAGTCCCCTGGATCTGTCGATGAGGTTGCAACACTTCTGAGAACATCGTCATGGCGTCCTGTTGCATGTAAACCGGCATGCCTCCTCCTAACCATAGGAAAATAAAGAGTCAAGTATGATCACCTGATGATTCTGTGTCAATAAGAACGAATTTGCGCAAGACGGGAATGACATACATGGTTTGTGTCATTTACCTGTCTTCCCATAAACCCCATTGACACATACACCTTGCTTCGTGTTCTATAAATGCACTGGGGAACGAAAGGCTCAGGGGACCGTGTGGTCGAGTACTTACTGGGTAATGGCGTCTACAGTCTCTCCAGCTTCACGGAGCCAACGTAGTTTAATCTAATAGGAGGACGGTCACATAACCGCCGCCTGTACGATATGCGCGACCAAGAACTCCATGTATGACTGGAACGTGATCATCAATACCATTGACTTCTCGCCCGACTCACTTGGACTGGTCGAGACCTCAGACTCCGGGCGAACCGGGCCGTACTTACTACTATGGGGAAATAGTGGCCCAGAAATATGGGGCCGAAAAGAACGTCGGCGAAAATTTGCTCTTCTCTCCCCCACGCTTCCACCTCCTCTAACACATGCACTTACCACAAGTTCGTCCAAATCCAACTGTCGGTTATTGGCCTCATCGTAGCGCTTGTTGGAAAAGGAAAATACGCAGACGTTGAGCACTTTATTGCTAACGACGTTGGTTCCTTCCTTTGGATCAAGGTATGTATTTCGTGCGATAGGCCTGAGGTGTCCCTCCTACTCACGTTTACTCAGACTGTCGTTGCGTGTATGGCTGGGGAACACAATACTGCAATATTGCACTTAGGCGACCTTGTTGCTACGTTGCACAACAATTCAGTATGCTATCCATATAATCGTTCAAGCGTGCACGGACCCGAATATGACACCATGCGAGTCGGCGTCTCTTGGTGATCTCACTAGTAAGCTTCCTTCTAGATGTATTGCAACCATCTAGAAAAAAAACATGTGCTACAGAGTGCTACATAGCACATATAATCCTAGTAGACACCATAGTCTTCCCCCTTCTATGTAGTGCTACACAGACACTTGGATTCTCAACTGCCACTACTGTAGCAACCATAGTACACAACATTAATTGACTATGTGTACTACCAAAGACCTAGTAGCACTCCATACTAGCACTTTGTAGTGAATGTAGCAATTCCATGAAATTGACAATGTATACTACTATTGTCTACCAAAGACATAGTAGTATATGTAGCATGAAGTTACTGGAGTTTACTACACTACAGTGACTCCAAAAAGCATTACAATAACTAACCTCAAACCAGGGTGCGAAGTGCCCCGCAACCACCCATGGGAATCCCACTTCACTTTGGTGGGACCAAATAGAGTACAAATCCTTGGCTACAAACCGATCCCTGGGTCATATGATTCAGCGCAGAGGCCATTGAGATATGACAGTTTTAAAACAGCAATACCATTGTAATAGTTTTTGGACTTTTGTACTAGTGGGGGTATTTGGTATATATTAGTACTTGGTATACCCTTTTTTGGCTTTTACCACAGCCTGGACCCTCCTTGGCATGCTTTCAATCAACTTTTGACACTCCTCAACTGGTATCCCCTCCCACACCTCCTGAATCCTCTCCCACAACTGAAGAATCCC
The DNA here is from genome assembly GCA_038092875.1 of Lanmaoa pseudosensibilis. Taxonomy (NCBI): domain Eukaryota; kingdom Fungi; phylum Basidiomycota; class Agaricomycetes; order Boletales; family Boletaceae; genus Lanmaoa; species Lanmaoa pseudosensibilis. The sequence continues at coordinate 14 of JBBPRF010000340.1, read as the reverse complement.
ATTAGGAGGGTGTT